>UELW01000445.1:2162204-2329704 GCA_900490495.1 Danionella dracula
CATACACTTAATTTACAAACATATAACATCAACTTTGTTTCAAAGTAGACGTATCATACGGAAACCAGGACACAATCACAAGACAGAGGATGAGAGGCACACGGAGATCCACACAAAAAACAAAGGAGACCAGATTTGCTAATGCATGAATTGTTCACAAACAACAAACTCACAACTGTGAAACGAGTTTAAACATGGGCCTGCACTTTTAATTGGGTTTATGTTAATAAACAGACATTAGTCAATGAGAACTGAACATTTTGGACGTTAACAAAACCTACCCATATGGTCGTCTGTAGGTCATAAAAAAAGCCACCCTAAACTTTAAAGAACTTGGCATCAGCGTTGTGACTTTAATGATTATATGTCGATTTCAACGAGGGCTACTACTTTGATGGCCTCCATCTATGTGTATCTGCCACATCCACCTCCTGTTACTTACCCTTGTGTCCATTACCTCCAGATACACTTGATCCAACGTTTTAGAACAGAAAATTGGTTGTTGTAAAATGTCGAAGATGAAAGAGAATTATCATATTGCTGTATTTATTTGGCTGTATTTTATCTAGCTGTATTTTTGGCCATCAATTCTCATATCCCGGGGTTTAGCTGTTAAGGGTCAACTTGTTTGAGCAGTAGATAGTAGAGAACCATAAATAATTAAATATGTATTCTTATTAATTTATTATGCATTGTTTTATTTATCATCTTATTATTCATTATATTGAGTTTGCATTAAACTTCAAGTTGATTAAAGCCTTTTTTAAGTTTGGGCAATTTTAGCTCTTAAATCTTTTAAAAACTTGACAGTTGGTGCAGGCCAATTTTTACAGCAGCAAAAAAACACACTTGGATTACATTGAATGATATAGACAACATGAATGAGTAGACAACAAATAAACATACAGAATCACTAAATATGTTTAAGTACTTACTTCTCACAACAACTGCATTGATTCATCAGAAATCCAAAGTGCAACCTAATGTTCAGTCTCACCCCCACAAGTCTATTTGAGTTTAACATCATTAAAACAAAGTTTCGTTAGTATTTTCTGCTGTACTGCACACATATTACTTGCTTCTTTCGCTTCTTTAAAGACTCTCGTGGGATGAGTGATTGGTGAGGCATCTTTCAGCAATGAGATTAAAGATTTCAGTGGTCTGCATGACCGTAGTCTTTTACTTGAGTTTCTTTCTTTTGAAAAACCAGAAGTTTTCCTTCTTTACATCCGCCTCAGGGCTGATATACCCACTACATTGCTAATCAATGAGATATAGACTGTTGAAAACACTGTTGGTGATAAGTTAATGAAAAGCTTTCCAAGTGGTTTTGCCCGAAGACCCTGAGATATGAGCTTTCAGATATCTTATCTCGATGTGCTAACACAAATGAAGGGTCTACAGTACAAGTGTTTTCAGTGAAGAGGATGTAGGGGAGCATTGTTCAGTATTATCGTATGAATAAGTGATCAAAACTTTTTTCCAGTTTGTGTCTTGGCTTACATTTCTGTTCTGTTTTCTTTATTTGATAGAAAAATTTAGATTTTTTTTGTAAATTGAGCAGGGGAGGGACACTGTACCAATTAAAATGGAAAGTACACGATAGATCCTCAATGCTAGGTTTGCTGAGACGGCTTCTCTCACAAAACATATGCTTTTCAGGCAATGGAGAAAGTGTTGTACACAGAAAGAATCAAATCTGTGTCACACACAAGGAAAAACATAGTCTGTAATAACTCACGTGTAATTAGGATGCAAACATGGCCTATAAAGAAAACCCTCGATTCATGAGTCATTTGGAAATTTTGACTTTAAAGTGTTTTCATCCAACACAGAGGCTGTTTCCAGGAACATTATACTTATCGTATATACAAATATGTTCCATTAAACATTTCTGTAAAATTGCAAAAGTTACAGTTTGCTTGCCCTATTTAAATAATATTTTATAAATTAAATGTAAACAAAACATTATACAATACATATAATTATTCTGTAAGATAATGATAATGACTATTTTACGTTTATGGAAACCTAATAGTGTTGTTCCTTCATCATAAACATGCCTCAAGTTGTATTCAGATTTGTTCATGCATGTTTGTGAAATCTTATTTTCATGTTCTGGGAGCTCAAACAATCTGCAGAGCTCAACAATCCGAATTAATCAAGCTTAATAAGAATATGTTTCATGTATTGCACTTTAAATTTATGGTACTTAGGGATTGAGCACCACCTAAATTAAGTTTATAAAAACAACCTATTTACAATGAAATCGTGACACCTCAACTTCAACTGTTAGTGGAGAATATGAGAATAAGAAAACTGAAAACTGAAAAATAAGAAAACTGGCTCACAGAGGTTATTTTCTGTATTTTCTGTGTTTAGAGGTTTAAGATGTGAACCTCTCCACATCTGTTTAAACATATGGAGTTCTTCCATTTGTGACGCTTGGGTCAAGACAGCACTTTTCTGCAGTCTAGTTTGATTTCATCAAGTTCAATAAGGGTCATGCACGGATTTAAATGGATTATGTAATGCGCGTGCTGCTCAAACATTGCAAGTATTTAATTAAGGCAGATATAAAGGGAAATGTCCTCAAACTTGATCATAAATCATCAAAAAAGAACCTGGCAGGTTATACTGTCCATTGGCTTTTACTTCTTATCTTGTTGTCAAACAAAATCATGATTTTACTTAATCAGATTATTGGCTCACTGTATTTTTGTTACCCTGGGAGTTTAATCAGGGCTTGCTTCGCTCAAAATTGCTAAATTGGATGGAAACACAGTGACTGGCTTTATGTTGAACCTGCCTGAAAGTAAGAGTTGTCTGGAGGAAGTCAGTATCTTTTAAAATGCATTTGATATTTGCCTTATACGAGCAAAAATAATTAAGATCTCACATTGATTGCTGCTCGGTTAAAAATGTATTAATTCCTCTTCAATCCAGCTTGAAACCTGGCAGTCATTGTCTCCACCTCATCTTGAGCCAGTTTTTGGGGGCACACTCAGCAAATGGTTGGCGTTCAATGAATGAAACTTATGTACCAATGTTTCACTAAAGGCTGCGTATTTGCTCCGTTTGGAATTAAAGGAATAACCTTTCACATGTAGCAAGATATACACATCAAAGCCTGTAACTTGTTGCACCCAAGCTCTGTTTTGGTGAATACAAATCTCAACACAGACTCAAAAAAAAAAGATACAAGGGGATTGACTAAAGCGAAGCCAGTCTGACCAGTGTTTTTAATATATTGCAAACAGCAACTTTTAAAGTTGTAAATACATTTTCTTTTGTGTGTTTAATGTAATAGATTGTCCGAATCCTGATATTACTGCTGATGCAAGTGCCATATCACTAGGTTATTAGCAGAGTTAAACATAATAAATAGATACATTGATTTACCTCATCACAGTGTGGAAGGGTCACTACCTGAACACTTCCACAACTGATCTGAGAGCGTACGATAAACAATCCGGTTAGAAAAACGAAGATTGGTCACAAACTGTTGAAGCAAAACTTTTGCATCAGCAACAAATGTATTCCAATGGAAATAATTCCATTTTCCATTTAGTAATTTGACATATGCCAAATAATGGTATAAACTAAATTATGAATGCTACTTCTTAAAAGCAATAAAACAGCTTAAGTATGGTTTCTACTTTCAATCTTTTTTAAATTCTCTGAGCATAACAGCCTTGTAATGTGAATTATTGAGGCCAAACGAGGTAAAACTCACTGGGAAATGCTGGGCTTTTCATCTCATGACTGCTTCCGCTCAGATGCTAATGGCGTCTTTAGAAGCAAGGCTGGGGTTAGGTTCCTCATGTGCCTGTGAATGCAAATGCTGGATTCGCTGCCTCCACCTGTTGGCTCTTCTGATTGATTTCACGCCGCGCTGCGCTTTTGTTTATTTGCACCTTTGCCTCTGAAGCGGAGACGGTCGCTTGCTGGGTTCTTGCTGAAATTCCCCAGCTGGTTGGAGGATCGCTCTTCTGAGTAATGAAATCTGGAATTGGACTTTGAAGAGAAGAAATGTGAAACAAAAACCTTCAACAAAGGCGCAGTCACCTTCACAGGATTGTTTTGTCACATGATTTGACCATTAGAACGTAATGCATGCTGTGTTTGCAGGCCCTGAGCTGTATTTAATAATGAATGCTTCTTTTGGTGAGGAGTTTCTTTGTGAGTAGAGTTATGTGTCTTTGATGTCGACTGGTAACCAGTAGAGAGTTGTATATCTGTTAATCAGTGTCTTCTTTTAAAAAATACACTCATGACTTGATAAAGCAGGTTAAAAATGTTCAGGAGGGAGATAACGTTCGCAAATTCACATGGCAAACATAAATTTGCGAAAATTTGTGAAACTTTCACTTCTAAGTTTTCTAAGTAAACAAGTATATTATTTTTTGTAATTGTTTAGCCAAATGTAAATACCAACAAAGCAACACATCAACATTTTCATTATTCCCAAACTATCTTTTTAATATTTACTCTTTTATGCCTAGTTTAAGAGTGCCACTTTTGGTTTGCACCAAAAAATGGGCACATTTGCTTAAAACTTATAAAAAAAATGTGCACATTTGCACAAAAATGCTGTCTAAGCACTGTAACATACAAACTTGAAAAAACAATGTGGTTCAATGTTCCTCTCTAAGCTCTCCTCATCATTTATCTCTCCTCCTGCAGCTGATGCTGATCACCTGTTTGTTGTCTGTGTTACAGTTTACTAACCGTTGTTTCTCCATTTGTTAGTTTCTGTTTTGTCTTTTTTTTTGTTGTTGTTTTGTTTTTACTTTTGTTGTTCAGGTGCTGTAAGGCAAACCGTTCGTCGATGGATCTTAAGTTTGTATATTCTTTATGCTGGGGAGGTGATTAGCTCTTGCCTCAGTCAGCGAGGCTCCCAGGGGCCTCATGGAGGAACTCCTATTTACTCTACCTGATCCTCACGAGGACTTTGTGAAGCTGCTTTGAAAGCAATTGCCAAAGAAGCGCTATATAAAAACTGATTGATTGATTGATTATAAAAACAACAGACAACTCCTACAACCACAATTTATCTAAGCAGAAAGATAAGAGAGTTTAAGTTAAAGGAATGACAACACTGTAACAAACTGATCTATCTGTTGGGGCATGACTTGGCAATAAGTCAAATGTTTTTCTAAAAAGTTTCACTAAAGTAATTTATTCCTTAATTCACTTAATTAATTCCAATCCAGTCAAAACTCCAGATGTTTTGCTGTAGGTTTGCACAGTTAAATAGCTCCTGTTATGGATTTTGTTTGGACTATGTGAATGAAAAATGAGAACGCTGTGTGTTGCTTCACATCACAACCAGATTGTAAATGTTTCTGTTCACACAATGATCCTCTTTCTTCAGTCAAAATATTGCTCTGGTATTTGACAAATGTGTGAAGTTATTATGGCTTTTTTTTTGTCGGTTTGTTAGTTTACCAAAAAGATATATGCTAATTTTGTTGCAAAATGTATAAGAAGCAACGTGTGGTGTGGGATTAGTTCAAAATATAATGCACATTGAATAGCCAAAGTGAATGAAAATATGCTATTTCAATAAAACTGCTTTTTCTTTCCTTACCTATTTATAGTCTGTCACAGAGACTAGTATGGAGGAATGAAGAAGGTGTACTAGTGATGCTTGTGAAACCCTGGAATCTAAATATGTGGAGATAGTTAGAGCGATGCAGCTGGCAGCGCGATCACTTATCTGTGTCTTATGTGAACTTCTTCTTTGTGGACTCTACAGGAAGCCGGGTCATGTTTTCACCCTGATGTTTCCTTGGTGCTTGAATTACATAGTTTTTTTCTAACTCTCTCTCTCTCTCTTTTTGCTGTGCTTTAATATATATTCTTTCACATTGTATGGCCAGGGAGCGTCACGGTGGCGCAGTGGGTAGCACGGTCGTCTCACAGCAAAAAAGTCGCTGGTTCGAGTCTCAGCTGGGTCAGTTGGTATCTCTGTGTGGAGTTCTCATGTTCTCCTCGTGATCGCGTGGGTTTTCTCCGGGTGCTCCGGTTTCCCCCACAAGTCCATAGACATGCGGAATAAGTGAATTGAGTAAGAACGATTGTCCATAGTGTGAATGTGTGTGTGAATGTTTCCCAGCGATGGGTTGCAGCTGGAAGGGCATCCGCCGCGTAAAACATATGCCAGAGAGTTGGCGGTTCAATCCGCTGTGGTGACCCCGAAAGGGAAGAAAGCCGACATGAAGATGAATGAATGTATGGCCAGCAAAAATGGGATTGCTACAGCTTGTGTAGAAACACAACCAGTGCGCAAAGTACATAATACATGAGCCGATTTAGTAGGATTCTAGTAAAAATGAGTCCCAAAATAAATGATTTGGAACTCACATTAAGATTAAATGCACGTTATAAGAGTTTTTGACCTTGCATGCTTGTAAGGAGACAAAACCATAATAGGGCACTTTACACATTGGATTATTAAACCGTTTTAATAATGACAAATAACGGCAGTTAATTTTTCAACCGATTTCTTGCCAAATTGTGTTTTATTACTCGTAATTATTTTATATTTGTTTTTGCTTTGTAATACACAGTGAAAATAATCATACAAAACACTTGAAGCTACTCTGAGTTAATTTTAGAGTCAGGTACAATTTTAATTTAATAGCAATCCATGACTACAATGCAATATACACGATTTGACCATTAGATTTGGATCCATTCACTGTTTGAAATCCCTTTGCACTGTGTTCATTCAGAGTGACTCCATTTTTGTCCAAGCTGTGAGCTTTTTTTTAATAAGCAGAGTAATTTATCTTTGCCATTGTAGACGGATGCTATGGCATCTCGGCAGGAGGCCTATTAGTAGGTTTAGCTGGAGCTCTGCCGAACCACATTGCACCTGATCAAACCTTGATGTTCTTCTGCTGCAGAACAATGTGTGATGAGAAAGAGGCTGACAGGAAGTGAGGAGGGAGCTAATTTTGTAAGATGAGATGTGGCATGTAATTATGCAGCATCGATTGGTGGGGAAAATACTTTATGATGCTGAAAAGGTACCTCTGCAGTGTGACCCTTGTGCCTTTGTGCATCTTAGTCAGAATAGTTCAACTTTTTTCAACTCTATAAATGTCACTTTGTGATGATGTTTTTTTATTAAGAAGCGAATCATGACAAATTTTGGACATTTTGAACCAGACAGAGGTATACTTTACTAAAACTCATTGTGAAATATGGACAGACAAGACTTTCACTGCACTGTTTCATCAAAGTTTCATCGGACCAACATTAAGAAAAGCATAAAATAAAGAAGAAGACTACCTAGATAAGAATGTGTACAGTGAGAAACTGCATGGGCTTGCAACGGCCATCAAAAAATGTGCGCAGTTTGGCAAGCATCAGCTGTGATTTGCGTGTTCAGGAATTAGCGTGTCAGATATTCATTCTGTTTTAAGACACATCTAATACACAATCTCGAGTTTATAGCTTACTTTGAATTCTGATGTTTACATTACACCAACTGAAGTCACATCACAGCTCACAACAATAAGAAATGCTTTTGTCTTGCATTACTTTTTCATAAAAGGTTTTTCTCTGTTTGTTTTGGCAATTGTGAGACTCAAAGGAAATGATTTCTCTAGAATTAAAAGGGAAAACATTTAATTTGAAGAAACATTTGAACTTTGTAATTCTTCACTTTGAGTTGTTCAGCTTTTTCAGGAAAATAAAAGTAGTGGAGCGTTTAAGTCATTAACCACAAAAAATCTAAATATGACAATTATGTTCAGTTCAGGTAATAATGTTATGGAAAGTGTTATTTTAAAGACAATATTTTCATTTAAAAAGGTATGTTGCATCAGAAAATTTGGGTTGTGCTTACATTTTTGTTTCAACTTGCAGTTTTTTCTGTAGTCCAATTGTAAAGCATCTATCTGGTTGCCAGACTAAGCTGAACATCATGTGAATAGTTGTAATGTACCATGAGGTCTGAAAGGCACTGAATATATACATATATATATATATCTCTTAGTATCCGTTTTAGTCACAAACTTAAATTCTTCACCATTTTTTTGTATGACAGTTTTACTGTTATTATGTTTTGTATTGTATTTTCAATGTAGCGTTAATAAGGAAAATGCACCCCATTATACAGTATTTAAAAAGAGTTTCACTGAATCCGCTGATATTATAGTTATATATAATGATATTAACATTATAGTCTCCGCTGCACCATAACGATATTAACATTTGGCCAGCATTTAAGAGCAGCATTTGAAGTCCTCAGAGACATATTCGTCTCTAGAATGTCTAAATTCAATTCTGCTCCTAGACAGTACAACATTTCCCAAACACTTGCTGTAGGCAGCATTTTAATTTGTTTTGCATCCACTCGCTCAGAAAACAGCACAATTATCCTAATATCTAATCAATAATCTACTGAAGCAATGGTAATGAATATAATCTCTTAGTGCTATGTTCTTGGTAATCATTTACGATCACAAAAATAACTGCAGACTTGCTTGGATTCAGGTCACTTTGTCTAAAGAATTTATTTTCTGGCCGTTTAAAGGTTGCGTTCCATTTTTGAAGTGCACATCCTAATGCCCTAAATCCCTTCAAAGTGTTTACCCCCCAGAGAGAAACAGCTTAGTGAGGATGAATGGTGTAAAGGATTGAAAAAAAACTTGAAATCTCGAGTCCTTCATAATTATTCATCTTGAAGTGGTCCCATTTCACAGATCTAATTTACTGATATTCCCGCCACAGCTGTTTACATTCAGACAGGACCAACTTTATGCTAACTTCTGTTTTATTACACAACCTTTGTGGATTTGACTGCTGATGTGAAACCTTCTTTCGCATGCCATCACAACTTTGTAATGATCACATCAGAGTGAATCATATCCCCAGTTTCCAAAAGGGAACCTGCATGCCAAGAAGGTTTCTCTTTGATGATGTTTATTTTGTATTAATGACATTCTTGGGGCTAAATAAACTTTGTAGGTTTCATAAGAGTTTATATAGGAGTTGATATACAGTCGAACACTCTCTTGTATCCCAAATATATCTACTCATGAATAAGCTGGACAGGTCAGAGTTTAAAGGTCAGTGTTTACATGCATTTAATCTGATGTTAATTTTGTCACTGATATCACTAAATAATATTGGGCTAATATTTCAAATTAAAATTAATTCATTGATCAATAAAGTCACTTATGACAGAAGCAGTAACCTTTTAAATGAACTCAGTGTGCAGGCAAAGAATGATTTTTTTTTCTTCGTGGCCTTCAAGCACTTGTTGAAGATCTGGTTGGTTAAATTATATGATCTATATTTCAGTGAGAAATCAAATGTAAATGGCAAGATTTTTTTTGTGAGAGACATATGTCTTATATAGTAATTCTGCTATAGCCTACTGTACGTAGGCCACTAATAATTATCTTGAAAATAAACAGAACAGAAACAAACAAACACAAAACCACCAGGTGTCATGACACAAAGTTTTAATAACCCAAACATGTTAACTTCATTTTATCTCCCAAAAGCAAGAATAGAGCAGCCAGCAGTCATTGTGCAACTTCATTTTAGTTGTCTTCTGTACTGTAATAAATGTTCTGTCATCGTTTACCCAGGGCACCAACTTCGCTTGGACTTCCCTGTCTCTGTAAATATTTATTGTAGGAAAAGTACAAGTTTAAAAAGAATGAATGGTGTTGAATCACTGGACTGTTTTGTCGCCATAAAAACCTCAGTGAAGGCAGTGGATCATTGGGTACTTCTTTCTTACTACGCTGCATTCAGAAATAGTTCTCAGCTTCCATACTTTGTCTGTGCTTTTTAAAATTCAGTGAAAAGGGTTGAAAAATGTCATAAAGCCCTATTGCAGACGGCACACCTCCCCAGTAGGCAGCTTGAAAATATTTGAAGGGGATTTGTGGACTCCCACACTCGATAACCTCAAGTCTCAGCTTAAAATGGAAGCTGTTGCCCCTGAACTGCATACAGATCTGTGTCTCATATTTTTGATTTGTTAGTGCAGATTCTGGCAAATCCAGTGTTCTGACGCTCAGGTGAAATATTCATCATTCAAGCCTGAGGTGTTTCTCTTCATTTAAAGATGGAAAGATTTTTGGAAAATCTTGCATTTTGAACCATCTCATGGCTACGAGGTCTTTGGGTTTGTGTGCTCTAGATCCTGACTCTGTTTGAAGACGTAAGTCTGGAGAAAAAAATTGAGAATAGTTTGTTTTAACCAGTTGTAATCCTACAGACACATCATTCAAGTTACATTAGAGGTCTACTGTGAGTAGACTACTGTAAATCCTACTGTAAAAAAGAAAAGGTAAAGGAATCATATACGCGTGAATAGCCACAAGAGATGTCATTTAACACTATGGCATCCTTCACAACACCATTGCTTTTGATCATGTTAGGAGTTTCTGTGCTATACAGGAGTTACGATAGGACTTATCGTAGAGTAATGGAAGTGGCAGCTAGTGATTTGCATGAGAACAAATCAAGAGGAACAATATACTACTATACTTTGATGACCGGCTTTTTTATAAAGCCTCCACTTTTGTGGAATTTGTGATCTGTTCATTCAGTTTGGGAGATCAAGGCAATAAAGTTGCTCGTTGTTCCCCATCTGAGGAAGAGAGGTAAGTTGATGGTCAGATGAAGACGCAAAAAACACAATATTATACAATAACAATCTAAAAAAAAAATAATTCACACACACCCCTTCATGCTCACTTTCACTTACATTAAATAAATACCCATCATTTATACAACACAGACGTTACATACAATGCAAAGTAATATATTCAATATTCAGTTTGATGTTTCTTCTTTGTAGAAACAGGAGTTATTCTTGTCTGTGGAAACAGAATAGCTGTTATATGTTTTTAGTAATTTGAAAATCCTACTATTTGAAGCACTGTCAAGAAAAGCACTTCTGCAAAGTCAATGCTGGCTCACTTCCCTCTGTATTAATTGTCCTTGTTTGGGAAAAGATGAAACGCTGGCCAACCGGGCTGGATTTGATCTGCAGCCAGGGCTCTACTGATGATAACCTCATCTGTCTTAGTTGATTTGGCAAACAGAGGCTCTCTATTGACACCGAAGGGGATGGCAAACCCACACCTTGACAGATGTCCAAATCACTTTTAAACTACCGAACACAAGCAAAAAAGAAGCGAAATGGCAGGTTCAACTCAGCAGGGAGGATAGAAATTTCTGAAGACCTGCCAGGAGGGGATGTTGAGGTTTAATCTGAGACTGAAAAAACAGGGAATTCAGGAAAAGTGTTGAATCAAGAGAGAGGAGTTCAAAGCCTGCGCTTCTGAAGATTTGTGTTTTAAAATGCGGCAACATCCCTTTGGATTGTGCTAATCTTTAATCTTATGATTTGCCTATTTGGTGCAGGTGAGAAATTGATACAAGGATAAAAGAAAATTGCAGAGAAATCCCAGGGTGATTTTTAATTATTCAACTGAGATGTGCTGGGCTCTTTAGGTGCTTGGTAATCGGTGGTAATCATTGTGGCAGGCTAGTGTATGATTCTCTTCTTTTTTGTTGCCAGTATTCGCCTAAAATTCAACACTGCCCAACCTTCTGGCTGTAGCACTCCAGTTTGGGGTCGAATTACTTCATCAGCCTGGTGGATCATCAGATTTGTTGAAAATGTTTAGACTAACTCCCTGTAGCTTGTCAATGGAGCAAGCTGGTGATTACCCAGAGTTCTCCTCTCCTACTTTTTACTGATGCTGATGTGATGAGCTGCTGGTGTCCCTCTACGCTCAGTTCCACCTTAAGTGCTCTCTACTGCTCAAGGGAACCTTAAGACTCTGATTCCAGCATTGTGTATTTGCCAACATCATTTCTCGCTTTTGTCAATCAATGCGAGCAGGTACAACTGTAAACAATTGCGTCAAAACTGGGTGGAGTAATAAAAACATGAGGAGACATCATTAGACATTTTAATGCTGGCTCTTGTATCAGAAATTGTTACAAAAACATTTGAGATCTGAAATTTCAGTCAGTATTACTGATTTTCAGTTAGTATAAAGATCAAAATTGTTTTATAGTTACACAAGCTCTTATATGTCAAAGTATAAGGCACTTTTTGGTTTCCCACTTCATGACCCCTTCAAATTACGAAGAAATTTAGTTCATAAATAATTATGTGTTTAAATTAAGGGAAATATTTATTCTATCCCTTAAAAATATGATCTCCGTTTGGAATTTATGAATTGAATTTTGTACATTTGAGTTGTGATATCCATTGATGAACTGTCTTGTATGAATATGAACATTTTGAGATCAGTCTCTCCATAGAAACATTTTTTATAAATAATAAGAGACAATACTGTTGGGGACATTTCGTTTACATGCAATATTATGGAACATTTCTTGAATATAAATTAAATAAATAAATTAATTACTGGAGACAAAATGAACATAATTATTCAAATACAATTTTATCTTCCTAGCCTTAATTTAAAAACACACACGCATACACACACACGCGCACGCACACACACACACTTAGATCAAAATTATTACATTGTAATTTAAAGTCAAAGAAAGTTTTGGTGATCATTCATTGTGATCTGCTGATCCATCTAGAACATTGTTTCATTTTAAAAGGATCTTGAGAAAAAAAAACTAACTCAAATGTATTTTTTTCCCTATTTTTCGAAGAGCTTCAATATCCAAAAGTCTCTGCTTGTGTTTGTGTCCCTGAAGTTGTTTCTGTAAGCAGTTTTAATCCTGCCATCCCATGCTGCCAGTTTTTCCCAGCTGCTGTAACACTTTTTGCATTTTTCTTGTGCAGGTGCCAGTTTCAAAAAGCTGATTGGCTGGCTCTGGAGCGGGTCCGAGGACTAAAGCCTAAAGAAAAAGAAGCTCAAATGGGCCACTGCTGTTCTGGATTTAACTTACTGGCCTCTCGTTGCTCTTTAAATACTGCATATTATAATTGGGATCCCTTCTCTTGTAGGGGCTGCTGTGTTAACAGCATTTCCCCCCCTTTTTTTAAGCATCCAAGAAAAAAATGCCCAAAAGAGCTATTCTTATGAAGGTCAAAAGGCATGGCATAACCTATTTCTCTCACATCCTGTTTTTTGTCTCGCAAATAACCCATTTCTTTTAGAAAATACAAGACAGTCACACACAGCTCAGTGATGAGTGGTTTGCTCTGTGCTTCTTGTCAGTCTAGATTGATGACAAAAACGTTCTACTTTGGCAGGCGGTTAGAAAACATTTGAAGACAGCACTCTCCTGACAGCCGAATGTGTGCGCACATGTTTGACTTGAGTGCTGGATGCTGTCTGAACACAGAGAGAAATCCAGCGTCTCATCTGCATAAGCACATCGACCAGGCTGACCGCTGTTTGAGTCGCTGCTTTCATTCACAGTCACTGATTCCAAGAAATCTTCTCACACCGACAGTGATATTGATGTGAAATTGATGCTCTCTTTTAGTTTATGGAAGGGCTGAATACAAAGCCTTTTCAGGGGGAGAGCCTGTTTGGAAAATATTAGCCGATAACTATATGTTAGCAATACAGATGGTTGAAGTGAAGTGAATATCTCCTGTAAAAGCTAAGTGCTGTATAGTTTTATGTTTTTTCTGTATAGGAAGTTTCTATTGTTAATACCCACATGATGCACCATGTTTGACTTGTGAAACATATGTTTGTGTATCTTGTTTGTTTCTCTTCTCCTTTTCTGTTTTTTCCATCTCTTCTCTATTTTCCATCATCAATCCTTAATATCTCTCTTTCTCCCTTTCCTCTTTTTGTGTTCTATGGTTTCTCTGTTCCAGTCCTCTGCAAAGTATACTTGAATTTCTATCCTACAGTATTTTAAGACTCTGTTTAATATACCATTCTCTGCTCCTGGTCTCCCACAGCCCTCTGAAGTTTAGCTTTAACCTTCATAAACAGATGCATTGTGATAAGGCACTGAATTCTGTTCTTTTTTCAGTGCAATCAATATTCATTCATACAGTACACAGACACAGTTGTGCTGAATTATACATAAATGATTCAATCCTAATTAATACTTTCATTCGTTAATTTATCTTGCATACCAACTGAGGTGATGGATTCTATCCAGCTCATTAGGGATGAAAGGCACTGGTACAGTGTTAATAGCCTCCACTGGTGACCAGTCTACTCCAGGGTCACACATTCTTATGGAAAATTATTCATCAGGAAAGCTGCTTGATTCAGACAAGCCCACAGTCACAACGCATTGGTAAAGCACAGATTTTCTCAGCATTCTTCAACTGAATTAGCTATACTTTGAGTTTAAGACTAGAGACCGAATCATGTATTGAACACTCAGTGATGCACTTTTTCGGGGGCAGAAGCTCAACCTTCCCAGAGTCATTTTTGACTGTTTTAAAATCTGTTCCACTGTTCTCAGATCTGGTGATAGCACGTTTAACATAGCGTATCATGCATCATTAAAATTTATTAGCCTAGAAGCATTTTTATACCGTAGCAGAAGCAAAAAGATCTGAGTTTAGATTTTCTATGTTAAACTTGATTGTCTCTGAAGGAGATTAGGAATGAATCTTAAATCAGAAAAAAGTGGAGAAGGGAAAGTTCAAGTGTTTTAATTAACAGTCAATGTCACTGTCATTCTGAAGCTCCAAGAAGTGCTTACTTTTCTGAGGAATATGTTGAAAATATAAACAAGTCTTTCAGTTCAGTTTGAGATCAGAGTACTTCTTCTTCCATGCATAGCCTCCTTCACAGCCTGAACAAATGATGAATAAACGTATGATACATAAGGGAACAAATCACTACAGCAAAACTATGGAATTTTTGAAACTTCAAATGATATTTAAAATGTATGTCTCTGCCATTATCTATGGGGGTGATACACATGCTCAAAATAGCTTCAATCAAACCATTGAACCATCATCACTTCAGAGATTCTGTATACTTTTTATTGACACTACAAAGATTGGTTGTTTGGGTAAGAACCAGGACATAAAACAAAATTTTCACAAGTATTGGGAAGCTACATTGAGGCTAAAGGGTTTATAGTCAAGTCCAAGCTTGTGAAAGGCCCATTGCGAAGGCTCCACCATGTACCCATGTGCAATCAGAAGCACTAGTTATGCTTTTGTGAAAGTTATATTCTGAATGGTTCACAGTATCTGCATGAAGGCAGTACTCTGATTTGCTTACAGTTTGTGTGTGAAAGCAATGCTCTGATTTGTTTTCTTAGGCTTGACACTCAAGTATATATTGCTGAAACAGCGTAAGTCAAGAGGTTAAGGTGGTTTTCTGAAGAGATAAAGCACAAGCATCAAAGCATGTGGAAGGTCTAGAGTGATTGTTGATATAGCTTTTAATGATTGGGTTAACAAAAATGTCACATCTAAGGAAACCTGCCAATGTTACTCTTGGATTAGTAAATTATATTCTATTTAAGCTACTTTTCAGGTTTCATAGACTTAGACACTACTGTTCCTTGGCTAGAGGAGAACATTTGAGAAAATATTTTCCCATGCTTTGAACCCTCGTGGTGCACTTCTTGTAGATCCAAAATCTTGTAATAAAGCATTTCTGATTTCTTTGCTCTTATTCAATCATCAATCCCTTTTTTTCTGCAGATTCTTTTACACAATTTAGGCTTAAAGCAAAGACTCGACAACTGCACTTCTGTGAAAAGTTGTGATGAAAAAGCCTTGAAGAACCAGACAAAAGGCAAATACTGGAGGCTTTTGTGTGGTCCGAAGGCCACTGATGAAAAAGCTCTGCGCTGTCTCAAGGTTGATCCGAATGAGTCAACATCTCTGCTCTGTCTCTGATCAAGTTCTTGATTATCTATTCTTTCTGTATATCTGACAAACTTGGTGATTTGACAGTTATGTAATACTTTCTCAATAGAATTTACAATGTCTTGGCCTCTCTGTTTGTTGTCGATTTGAAAGAACACCAGCGTTATGTGTACTCTCTACTGCTGATCAGAAATGATCATAATCAGATCACACTGGTGTTTCAGAGTCACATCATCAATCCATTTTTTAAAGTACTTTAACTACCTGCTCCACCCATTAGCAGCTCCAATAGGTCCAGACTGTACCTCGGATAACAGCACCACAAAGGGGGCGACTCAGATTAACCTGTTGACATGACTGATATGGATTTGAATCAAATGTTATGTGTTTTTGTGTTACTTTAGTCTAAACTAATTGTTAGAGTTAGCTGCTGCTTCCATGTTGACTGAACAAGTAAGCTCTATTATGTGTAGAGCACTCTTTGGTGTAGCCACATTGCATATTGTTGCTGTTTTGTTTCATTTTTGCAAAGTTTTTGTTTAAAGTGACCAGTTGGCCAGATATGGAGGGACCCATACCCGGACAATGTGCTCTGCATGTAACCCATCCCAGTGTATACACGCACACACACACACACAGCAGTGAACAAACACACCATGAGCACTCACCCGGAGCAGTGGGAGCCATGGCTTTGGGGCCCGGGGAGAAGTCAGGGAGCTGGTGCTCGCTCGAGGGCTCCACAGCTGAAGATGGAGAGCAAGTGTTTCATCACTCACACCACCGTCAACAAAGTGGGTCTGGGGATCGAACCTGTGACCATCAGATCAAGAGTCAATCTCCTTATCCACCAGACCATAACTGCCTATAGTTTTATAACTGCCTATAAAGTTTTTTTTAACTCACTTGAAATGGCTCATCCCGTCACTCCTTGCCCAAACATCGACCTTCTACAAATTTGGTGACTTAACAGTTATGTAATATTTTCTCAATAGAATTTAGAACGTCTGGGCCTCTCCGTTTGTTGTCGTTTTGAAATACCACCAGGGACTGGGTGTACACTCTGCTGCTGATCAGAGGATGCTACACATGATCACACAGCATCAGGGCTGGAACTGACCAATAGGAAAGCAGGATAATACACACACACACACACACACACACACACACACACACACACACACACACACACACACACATGCAGCATCAGGTACATTTTAAATACAGTAGTGCAAAATTGGTCTAAATTGTGCAATTTTATTTCCTTGCAAAAACCCAATGAAGTCTTTTCTATCCAATCAGCAGAGATTATGGCCAGTTTAACCCAGAAAAATATGTGTCAGCCTTAATCCTGTTTTAAGAACATGAAGAAAAAATGTATCGGGTCAGAAAGAGCCGCTCTCTCCTATAGATGTTCTGGAAAGGATGATTTGGTGGTAAGGCAATTAAGAGTGTGAACTGAAACATAGGATTTCCCTCCAAAATGTATTGCGTTTCACTACAGTGCCTCGGTTTAGTTTCAGACCAAAAGACAAGTACCATTAGAGCCCGGCGAGCTTCAGTGCTGGGGATTTATGATGATTATTTTTGCATATTTATGGTCGTTGCCGCTCTGCTGATTCGGTTTGTGTGACTCACTTACTGAGATTTATTTGATGAGAAGCACTGCGGAGTGTACATGCGGATACAAAGGTGCTTTATTTTCCGAGTGCGCTGAACTGAAGTGTGCTCCATGCGGGTCTGCAGTGAGTTGACTGAAGGTTAGCAGCTCACTGTACTCTTGCACACTGTGGGTGTTCATAATGGACTACTGGGGATAGTAGCTGTAGCATGAGTGTGATTTATTGCCAGTAAAAAATAGATCTAATAGAGTGTAGTAGTTTCATGAGGTCCTATTTCAGCAAAAACATTGTTTATGTTTTTGTTGCATTTTGCTAAAGGAAAAGGCACACTACAGTATGAAAAAGCATACAAATATTACATCTCGGACAGACAAAAATTGACTGTGGTGGTTATTTTTTGCATACTTTAAAATATTAAGGCTGTTTAACAAAAGCAATTCCAAAATGACAAAGGCTAGGATCAAAATTCCAGTCTTTTATTCTCGTAATCAGTTTTAGGACTTCATTGAGAACAAATCCTACTGCTGAAATTCATCACAGAAGTGATGAGAAATCAGTGTGCTGGAAGTCATGCAAATTGCATTTTACCACAATAATAAGCAGTGAAAAGAGAAGTTTAAATGAAAGAAAAGTTCTCAATAAATATCAACTTAATAAATGAGGCAATTAGACAGGAGTTTTATTTTAATTTGCGCTGGAATAAATTCTGCAAACATTTTGACTGGATCTGTTTGCCACGACTAAGTCAGGAATTTGGTTAAAATTACCAAGACCTAGAACCTTCACCACACAAGTTAAGCAAGACTACATGCTTTTTCTATGTTTGGAATTGAATCCTTCAATTTGTAATAGCTACAAACTGCAAATATTGGTATAGTTATTTTTTAAAATCTTGCTGTCACAAAAGGCTTTTTTTTTGTGCTTCCTCTGAGTAGCCTTTTAATACCAGTAGCAGTTTTATACTATAGCATTATTAAAAAGAAAGGTATTTTGTTGTTTTATCTGAAGTTTAATTTTGATTCTCATGGAACTTGATGATATTAAACAATTTCACTCCAGAATCATGTAGCATCTTTCTAGCTTTCAATCTCAAATTTTGCAGAGATTTTTTTACAAACTATTACCCTTCATGTTGTAGCTAAACATGAGCTGAACTGAAGTGTGCTTCATGCTTTTCAACTCTGTTTTTTGGGGGGTCCCCTTACACTCTGGGCCCTCTGCGGTTGCATTGTTTGCCTACCACACTGCGACCCTGATAGACTGATATTAATAACTTACAATGACGTACAAACTGCATGATCAGAGTTCGATTCAGCTCGAATTTCATGTGCCTTCTTATGCTCACTTTCCTGACATATTTTTAACCTCCCTCCAGGACCTCTCACAGGTGCTGCTGACACAGTTCTACTCAGCGGTCATCAAGTCTGTTCTGTCCACAGGTGGTTTAGCTCAGCATCCAAACCAGACATCCGGAGCCTCCAGAGGACAGTTCAATGAAAAGATCATTGGAGCGCCCCTACCATCCCTTCAAGATCTGTACACCTCCAGAATGAGAAAGAGGGCTCTCAAAATAACTCTGGATGCTCCTCACCCAGGCAACTACCTTTCCCAGCTCTTACCCTCCAGCCAGCGCTTCAGAGCCCCAAACACCAGGACAGCCCGGTGCAAACATCTTCTTCCCATTTGTCTTCCCTTCTTCATCATTCAGGTCCTCAACCCATAATTTCTGCACCAAGACTCTCATATATTTCATCTAAATATTGCACTAAGCAACAGGACTCTGATGTGGATTTCCAGTTGCACATTTCCAGTCGTTCCACATTCTGTTGTTCAGCTGCTGCACTTTATTTTTACTTTAAACTTTGCTCTGTACATTACCTCCAAAGCACACCTCCACAAGCGCCTTGGACTTCTATAGTTATAATTCTATTACTTTATATTTTACAACCTCTATTTCTAGAATACTGCTATATTCTATATAACTTGAGCAATTCACTTATATAACCTGTGTTACTGTGCAACTTTATTTCGTCAGTTTTTTGTACCACCACTGTACCACAACAAATTTATTGTGTCTGTACATGAACACTTGGCAATAAAGATCTTTCTGATTCTGATCCCGATTCTGACCTGTACCCTTCCAGAGTGAGTGCCAACAAAATCATTTTGGACACGCCTCTTACACTCTGACCGGCACTAACACTAAGACGGTGCGGCACAAACAAGGCATCTCTACTAAAGGCATTGTACTGTTGAACTCTTAGCTCCAAACCATCCCACTCTGATAGCTGCTCTCTAACTCTGCCAGCTTTCTGCACCTTGGACACTAATATCTTCTGCACTATTTTCGTATACTTCATTGTATTTTTTATTCATAATAATTCATTATTATAAGTGCAATTTGTTGTATTTTGTAGCATTTATTGTTAATATTTAGTTTGTGTAGCAGTTTACTTGTGTTGTTTTCACTGGAGTACTCCCCTTCACCACGAACATTTCTTGGCACGCACTTATAAATAAAGCGGATTCAGATTCTAAAGACGATTGCGTTTCTTCCACTTTGTTATTTATTTGAAGGATTAAAAAACCTTACGAGTGGATTTTGTATTGGAAAATTGCAGTTTCCGAGTGTTATAAATGCATAAAACGTTTATTATTTTCTCCCTCCTGGTATTTAAGTGAATTTCAAAACTTGGTTTGATGGTTTTTTTATTTTGAGTTCCAGTTTGCCCTAAACCCATAAAATAACCTCAACATCAGTGTTTGGAATGCAGTCCATAACAGACTTTTCTCCCAGACTAAATTTCCTCAGATGAGTATAGTTTCTTTAGCCACGACCCACAAAGAACACTGCTCATCTGTGAAATGAGTCTGTCAGTAAACAGTTTGGAAATGAGGGCCTCTGAACGCTTGGGAACTGTTTTCGTTGTTTTCTTGATTTTATGCAGGTGTGCTCAGATGATGAGAATACCAAGTGAAAATGTCACATTTCAAGCACAGACCTACTGCATGTTTTTAATCAAGACGGTCTGCATATTTTATTCATTATGATATAACACATTTTTTTCTCAACTCAGTCATGCTCAGTTTTTACCTTTGTGTGGATTTTTGTTGTTTTGTATGGACTATAGTTATTTTTTTATTGCAATTTTTTGTTTGTTTAAATTACGACTTTATCAGTGCCACTTTTGATTATGCAAGGTGAGCAAAATCATTCATTCATCTTCATGTCGGCTTTCTTCCCTTTCGGGGTCGCCACAGCGGAATGAACCGCCAACTCACTGGCATTTTGTTTTACACAGCGGATGCCCTTCCCTGCCGCAACCCATCGCTGGGAAACATTCACACACACTTTAACACTATGGGCAATCGTTCTTATTCAATTCACTTATTTCGCATGTCTTTGTTCTTGTGGGGAAACCGGAGCACCCGGAGTAAACCCACGCGATCACGAGGAGAACATGCAAACTCCACACAGAAATGCC
This sequence comes from Danionella dracula, assembly GCA_900490495.1. Taxonomy (NCBI): domain Eukaryota; kingdom Metazoa; phylum Chordata; class Actinopteri; order Cypriniformes; family Danionidae; genus Danionella; species Danionella dracula. The sequence continues at coordinate 2,183,093 of UELW01000445.1, forward strand.
ACCAGCTCTAGCCGAGCCTAGAACCAGCGACCTTCTTGCTGTGAGACGACCGTGCTGCCCACTGCGCCACCGTGAGGCTCTGAGCAAAATCAGTAAAGAGAAAATCTCCTTTGATAGGGGTGTACAACGACATTTATCAGCAACGTTGTGTTTATGGCAGGTGCAGGATTGGGCAAGCAAAGAACTCCCAAAAATAAAACCAATACAGACAGCGATCAGTTGCAGGTGAGTGTGAAAACTGTCTTCAGATGATTTTGCCTAATTAAACAGTTACTTTAAATCCCTGATGATAAGATCCACTACTTATAATCAAGTAGATTGAACTCATACAGTTTTCCCAATCTTTCCTCAAGTTTTCCATCTCTGTCAAACCCAAAACTCTGTCACACTGAGAATCTGAACTAAATCTTAACTTAACAGACTATAAAACATATTTGGATTTTTCTTTTTTAATTAATTCAGATGTACTTTGTTGTGTAGATTCTGACAGGAAATAGAGTGAGAAATCCGGCGTCGGATTCCACCCAGTGGCTGACCTGTCATCATCTTCTCCTGCAGTCATGAGGTATATACTAAGGATAACATAAACATTTGTCCACTTATCTGTGAACAAATCAAATTTCTGCATGACTCAATCATTTTTTTTTATCTAAACCGCTGCACTTAGCATATTGTCTGCAACTTTCTTCAGTGATTTGATCTTAACATGAGCCGGGGAGGGGGGCCTGTGAAAAGAGATGAAGAGGGTTACAGGCCCTTTGCTCATTATAATAAACGTTACTTATTAGCACTTGCTTTTTGTCTTCCTGAGAATTGTAAAGCTTTAAAAGTTTCTATGGGACTAGAGGTTGGATTTTCAGTGTAATACCCTACACTTTGACTGGCCTCATTTTTACTGAAAATATTGTTATTTTTTATTTATTTTTTTACCCATGTCTTAAAAACAAAACAATTGTAGAAAATGATTCATGTTTACAGTGGTTAAAGAACAGACATGCTGTTGAGTTTTGGATCCTCTGCAGTGCTAGAAAATCATTATATTAGTAGAGTCTATATAGGATGAGACCCAACTCAAAAGTGCCCAGAAAAACAATGTTAAACTTAAAGAAACTATGAAATTAATCAAATGTATCGTGTGGGCACAATGAAAAGTGGTCTTATCTAAGTTCTTATCCAAGTACTTCAAACTCAATTTTCTATCAATGTCTCTTTAATATATAAATGTATGCACTATAATGAAACCATATTAGCTGTTCTGATAAGAAAGGAGAGATTAAAATCTGGGATTGAAATAGTTTATACATGACGAATTGTAATAATCATAGATAACACTTTAACAAATCAAACAAAAGGAACATAAGGAGATATCTCGCAGGCTCTTGAGACTGCAAATGACATGCGTGACAGGTCTTGTATGTGTTCTTTTAGTTTAACTTCTCCCATCCTGCTCTTCAGGGGTGCAAGGATGCCGTTTGGCATTTGTCTGATGCCTATTAAAATAGATTAGAAAGTTCAAATCTAATAGGAAGTGAATAAATTATGATTCTTCTGTTCCTCTCTGGTTGCATTTCTCTCATAATCAGATCAGGTCGCAGGTCTCCACTGTGTCAAGGGATTCCTTTACTTTTAATAGATTGACTTAAAATCGACAGCTGTGCACCTATTTTCATGATATTGATAGCAATGGCTGCTGCATGTATCGAAGATTTCATGATAATATACATTTTTTGCTGGATGGACATGACAAAAGGAAAAGTCATATTTACCTCTAATGCAATTTTGAATTTGACTTATTTATTTGTCTACACCTCTCAGCAAAAAATATCTGTGCCGAATGAGTGCAAAAGGTCTCTAGTACCTTAATGAGCAATCTTTGGCCTTTAGATGACAGGATAAAGGAACAACTACTATATTATTATAAATTGCACGTGCTGTCCTGTATGACTCCAGACAGTCTAAGTTTGCAGTCTACGTTGGCAAAAGAATAGATCTCTTCTGATCCAGATGATGAATCTGAGTCATCTCAGTCTGATTGCCTCTCAAGAAGTTCTGCATCACTCTGTCGCATAATTGTTTTCCATATATGCACCTTGCATAGAGCCGAAATCAAATTTCTTTAGCTCATTAGCATGCTTGCAACTATCTACTTTTGCTCACCGGGGAGGTCCCGTGGTCTTCTTGGAATAATGTTTCATTTGTGGACATTGTTATATCATATATTTATATTTAGTCGGTGGAACCGGTGAGCATGGCGAGAGAGTTGTGAGCATGCTAATGAGCTAAAAACATTTCATTTCTGCTGATGATTACATCGACATTCTTATTCAGCCTTGGGACAATGCAAACCATTGCCAACATTCAGTATGATGGATGTGGATCGAATGCAAGGTGCTTTGTTTATTGCAGGGTTTAAATTATTAATCATGTTCCAGTTTGTTCAGAGTCAGCTTTACGTGTTCAGAGGTTGCTCAGAAGAGTTTAAAGTGCCCTCTTTTACTTTTCAAAATAAATGTTCCATGCGGTTCAAAAAGTGAAATGGATAAGTAACCCAACAAACATTCCAATCATTTAATTTTCTTTCACTTTTATTGCATTTTCTCCTTTTAACACCAAATCATTTGAGGAAGCATGTTTGCATTATCATAGATGCGGTAATCCAGGGGTCTGCAGCCCTTGCTTTCAAGAGACACATGGGTAGATTCTAACAAACCAAGCGAAACTTAATTAGTAAAATTGGGTTTGAGATCCCTGCTGTAAGTGTTACTTGCTTCATAAAAGGAACATTTTTAAATGTCTGAAGTCAATTGTAAAGGTTGAAAAATGTTGAGAAGAAACTTCTAGATTTAAACTTCATGAGTGAAGCTGAGCTCCTTCCAGGAGTTCGTTCCAAAACTTTCCAGCTACTGTGTAAATGAGAACGCTCTTAGTAATCTCCAGACAGATGAGTGTAGTCCTGTTGTTGAAAACTTATTGGATAAAATAAATTGACAAATTTCTACAATTGTAAAACTATTTTCAAAGATGATTGCATGGCCGCACGAATGTAAGCCTATTGTGGAAGGTTTTGAATAGAATGAAGAAAATTAATTTGAACAAAGATGGCAACAATGTAAACCTACCGTGCCAGGAATAATAGAAAGGCAGCTATTTTCTATGTAGAACTTAGTTTCACACACAAAACATTTTCATTACTAGCATAGCAGTTTTGTTTAGGAACATTGTGGGAGTAGCCGTAGGAGTTAGCCATGTGTGTGTGCTTGAGGCAAGAAGGTTTTCTTCTATAATGTTCATTATTGTTCGATCTTTTCTGATGGTTAACACATTGACCAATAACATCTTTTTTTGCTTTCTTTTCTGATTTGGTTTGACTATTGTAGGACAATTTTTATTTGACAAAAAAAGTTACAAGAATAAGAATAAACATAAAACACAATAAAAATCTAGAGGAAAAACGCATTAAAACTCTGAAAAATACAGTTGATGCCTTTTGATTGTGTAGATGGCTTTCAAAAATAATATTTTGGACCTCTTTCATGGTTACAGAAGCAGAATTCTAACCAGACACACACAGCCTCCAGCTCTTGTAGGCTAAAACATGCTCGTTGTTTCCCTGGGAGATGCTAGGCAGTTATAAACCTGAACCTCCTCGGCTGACTCTGTGCTGCTTCTACTATAAGGTTCTCATGAGTACTTGGCACCCAAAAACATTCTTGATAAAAAGGTTTGGAATATCTTGCTATTTTACTCAGTGATAAAACTTTAGACAGCATTAGCATCAGCAGACCTCCTATTACAGCAATTTCCCATCTTTGTAAAGCAAAAAAATCTATTCAAGAGTATTTCCGTTCATTTGAGGTCCGAGTGGAACAAAATTGCATGCTTCATCCTTGAGGTGGCTTGAGTTTGAATAGGACGAATGCCAGAGGGAGAAAAAAAATAAACCATAGGAAATCTGTCAAATCTGAATGAAAGAAAGCGTTTGCTTGAAGCCAGGAAACCTGTTATTCACAACACTACAATTATAATCATCTTTCCTCCAGAGAGACAGAAATGGTTTAAAATGTCTGATAAAAAGCCAAAGATGATCCAGTTTTGTATGTGCGCTTTTGCAAATGCTCACAAACTATTCATTTGTACATTGACTTCGATTAAAGTTTGATTAAGAGTATTAATCAGAGAAAACTATTCAAGGCTCTGTAAAATACATTTTAATGACCAAACACATCTCTTTGAAGAGATTGGAAAATATTATTTAGGGATTTTGAATTTGATTTTTTAGAAGTCTAATTCCTGTTGACTGTCAACAACTTTTCAGACCTATAGTTCTATTGTTCTAGACCTATAGAAACAATTTAGATTTAAAAGATTTTTTTACTTCATAGGGAACATCTGAACATTCGCGAAAGCATGTTACATTTCAATATCACAAGACAGAGTTTTTTTTTATTTGGATGGTTGCAATCTTTTCATTGTTTTGGTTATTTGTAAAGACAGACTTGCATAACTTTGTGTAACTAGTTATTTGTGTTTGTGTATAATTCACTTTATGGTTTTAAGCAGCACTTAAATGTGCTGTACAAGACTTTCTGTGAAATCCTTTAGTACATTTTCAGGTTAAATGTTTGCATTTTTGGCAATTCTCAGAAAACATATCGTCATGCCCTCCTGAGAAAAAACGCTTCAGTAATAATATTTTTGTTCAGAATTTAGTATAGGAAAAATACAGTATAGTAGTATAGTATTAGTATAGCCAATCAGTTTTACATTTTAAACAGTTTTACAACAACACACTGATATTTTAGTTCGGTCAGTTAGGTTTTGCTGATATATAGAGTAGAGCTGTGTGTCCTTTTCTTAGCAATAGAATGTAACGTCATGATATTTTGAATGACAGCACAGAAAATATAATTGGTCCCAGAACAGATCCTTGGGGCACTAATCTACCATGTTTGAATCTAATAAGTCTACGTTAACATATAATCCTGCCAAGTCCTTTACACTCTCTTAGAAAACCTTACGATCTATTGTATCAAAGACAAAACTGAGACCCTTAACGTCTTAACTTTTTTTAAGCACTGTCTACACTTCATTGTGTTATCTAACAGCTGTTACACTTTTGCTTGTTTTGTTTTCCTTAACTCTAGAACATTAATAATAAAACATTCATGACAAACTAAAATGCATGACTTTATAATCTTTAAACAAATACAGAGTTAATCAAGATTAAATTGCTTTTTTTAAATGGTGTACCCAATAAGTATATTATATTGACCAAGCTATCTCTAAACCAGCCACATTAACTCCCTTTTATTATACAATACGGTGTGTTCACGGTTAAAGGAGCAGTTTGTAAGACACTTCGCTTGTGCTCTTTCTGTGTCGCTCGAGCTGTTTTGTTGATCACACAACGTTCACCTTGATAAATGGCTGTATTTGTTTGAGCTAGAGTGTCATCAAATTATGCACATTTCACAAATGCAACGTTGTCGGTTCAACAAAGCAAAGATGATCCTCATGAGGAAACACAGCCAGCTGAGGCAGATTGTTGCAGTCCAGCACTACTCCATGGCCCTTGTCACCATTTTGTCTATGAAGGAGGAATTCTGCACACCTTCCCAAAGTGACAAATTTTGGCTGCAATTCGCAGAAAGAATGTTTGCCCACTTTAGACACAAATTGTACTGTTTTTCTTGCTTTCCACTGGGAGCTAATTGGCTGAGCAGCTGTAAAACCTGTCTACTTAGGCAGAAAAGGGTCAAATTCAGCTAATTCTATAGTCAGACTCATTTAAGTAGAGGTTTTGCCTGTTATATGGGAATATTGTCATCAGGTTTCCTATGTATTCGTCAAAAGCTATGTGGATAGAACTCTAAACTTAAGTTTGTGTTTGTATGCAGACTTTAGAGAATCATAGAAGGCATGTTTTTCACATCAACCATTGAAATATTCAAAGTGGTAATTCAACTGAAATATTTTACAAGTGCTTTAAAACTTTGTGGAGTTTCATTTACAAAATATTCAATAATTTTAAGATATTATAAGATTATATAACCAGAAAAAAGTACTTAAGGAAGATTAAATCAACAGGTAGAATAAATGTGGAGATTTCTTAAGTGATAGGAACTGGCCCAATCAAATTGCACACTGCGCCTTTTATCATAGAAGTCATAGAAGTACAACATTTAATTGTCATTGTTTTATCGTGTACTTTTGTCTTTTTACAAATGTATTTCCAAAGTGTTTCCAGCAAGCAGCCTTCTGTAGATCTTCTTGATTTTTGAAGGTGAGAAAAAGCACTCAATAATAATAACTCATAATTTATTGACACATTGGGAAGAAAAATAGATATAGGAAAAGGATATTTATATATATTATATATATATAAATTATATAATTATATATATTATATTTGAGATATCCTTTAACTGTGAATAGTTGTGTTATCTCTTGAGAGAAAAAAGGGAATCTAGCAAAAAAGAATCTGAAGCAAAAACAAGATGAAGCAAACTTTTTGGGTTTTTCCACACTTGTATTTATTTGTTGTTTAAATTTTTTCTCTTAAATGCCGGACAGAAATTGTTGTGGTTCATTGAATGATAAGGCAACAGAAGCTCAAATGTCAGGGCTTAGGATGTCTGTTGTGTAGCTAGTAAATGCAACAGCGCCATGCAATCTCTCGCATGTTAAAAGCTTTTCGTAAAGGGCATCATGGGCTGGAAAAGGGCATCATGGGAGACTACAAGGGTGACAGTAAACATCCTTGAGGAGATTTTGGAAGCACACTTGGAAGAGCGTTATTTTTCAACAACATTTTTTGCTATTGCTTTAACAGATCACTTTCATTTTATGTTGGAAATGTAAAAAAAATTCAGTCCTACCACAAAAACACTGTTCAAAGGAAGAAGAAACAGGTGTAGACATGATGTAGGAGTTTAGCAACCTTGCAAAAATGTCTTATTTATTATTCAAATTCTTCATGGAAAGAAAAGACCACATGAGTGTCTGTCAAAACATAATTTCTAAAAGCTGTGCTTCAGTTACACCATTTTCCCGTCAGGCTGACTTTCTTTTTCAGAAGAGCTCTCAGGCCATCTTAGAGCTGTCGGATGAGAGTTTGTGAGGTGCATAATTGCATTTTATTGCGAATCCTGCAAGTTTTGGCCCCTATTAAACCTTGTATCTGATAATATATGATAAACGAGTTCTAATTCGATTCAGCCACTCTGTGTTCTCGCAGACATACCAAATTTGATTTTGAACGAGACCGTTGTATTCATTTCTCTGCCTTAAGTCATATAAGATAGCACTTATAAACGCTATCCTCTTGATAAACGAAATTGGAAAATGCTTGCAAAGATATGTAGAGAGTTTTGATTTGGCTAAGTCTCTTGTAAATCCCTTATGATTTTGAAAGATGCTTTTGGGAGTTTACAGCAGCAAACATGCAAGGTAAAAAACACTCCAATACAATGCAGTCCACAGAGAAAACATTCTAACAATCTTCTGTTTCGTTTGTCAGCTTTTGCAGTTTCTAGAGTACCAAACATTTTCTAATAGATTTTAAGAAAGTGCGACTCATGTGAATGCAGTCGTCTTTATAACCTGATGCAAGCAGAACCTACTGCAGTTTCCATTTTACGAAAATCCAAATGCATTTACTTGTAAGAGTATATATATATCCTTAGAAAGAAGGAAAAATATGTATTTTATGAATGATGTGCTTGATTGGATGCTTTCTTTTTAAAGCTTTAACAAGATCAACTGGCCACTTTTAAGACTCAAAAATGTTTAAAACTCAATCTGGACGGTCCACAAATTTAGAGCTATATGACACATCTATGTATCTTCATGGTATTTTCCTAAGATATGCTTTAGCTCTCAAACCTCGTCGTTCTCCTCTGTGCTCTTACTATTGAGCTTCACAGCACCTGTCAATAGTTTTGATGTTACATTTACACATTTGGAAATGCAATTAAATGCAATTTGTCTCAAAGTCAAGGACTAATCTGGTTGCTCTTGCTCTAGAACTTGCATCAGCTGATCAATCAACTATAGAGAAAAGCTAAAAAAAATATGTAGAAAGCAAAGGCAAGGTTTATATAGTTTGTAGTTTCTTTTTGGAAGTTGTTAGTGTTGCAGTCTTCCTTACTGTTTGTCCAACTGCTAGGGACAGAGAAAGAGAAAGTTCAGTTTTTTTAGAGAGATTTTCTAACTTTCCGGGTCAGAATCCCAAGACATTTTCTGAATGCAGGCTTCTGGAGGACATTAAGGGCTGTACAACTTTTGGAGTAAGACAGGGGCTGATCTGGAGATTATTTGTAAGACAGCATCAATTATTTTAACTTAACACAAGCGCCGATGGAGAGCCAGTAACAAGTGTTGAAGATATGAATGACATGGCCTCACTTTGGTTTCTGCAGAGTTCTGGGTCATCTGCAGAGGTCGGAGAGCATTTGCTGGAAGTCCAGGGCAAGTGCAAGATAGGAACAGATCCTGAACCAGGAGAACTTGACTTTCATGCTCAGTTAAGAAGGGTCTGATCGTTCTGATGTTGTGCAGTGCAAAACTAAAAGCTTGAGTTTTCTTGTCGATATAGTCTTTGAAGGACAAATGTTTATCCAAAATCTTATAGGGGGGCGATTAGATTAATTTAGTGTGCTGTACTATAGTGTATTCTCTTTTGTGAACTCCCAAAACTAGCCTAACGTCAATGCATATCTCTATTTTCACATTAACTCAAATAACTAAACCCAATGCTTCATTTCTATCATAAAAATAATTTATTACTGTTGACTGTTTTCAGATACTTTGGGGTTAACGTCTTATTTTATACAAAGTAATAATTTACTAATAATTACCAATAATGAATAGTTGACCGTTTTAATTGATGCACGTGTTTCACTAATGCTGAGTTTTGTGTTTCTGTTATGAGAACTGTGAGGATGAGCTCAGTTAACGGAGTGACACATCAAGCGAGGTGCTTGTACAAATGAATCTTTCTGAAAGAAAATGAACTGATTCAGCAGAGCGGGGCGCATCAACTCAGATGAAGCGTAGGAGGTGTTTTCACTAATACAGCTAGCTTTAATTCCACCCTTCACTTCCCTTGAGGACTGTACAAACTATTTGTCTACACAGCAAAAATCACATGCAGCCAAATCATTAATACGAGACGAATAATGAGATACTGTAGGAACTGGAAGAGGAGATTTCTGTGGTGAGAATAATTACGAATAATAAAACGATAGTCTGAATTAATGCAGTCAAAGGTGTCGGTTTCTTTTGTGCATTTTATCTTTTTATATTTTCTTTTGAAAAATATTTCTTTTAAACACTATTTGTATCTGTATATGCTTTAATACTTTATTTATTATTGTATTATAAGTACTAGTTTTTATTGTAAATAATTTTTCCTATGCATGCAGGAAAGTACTAAATAATAGTGAGACTTTCTCACAGGAGCAACAGCACTACAATAACAAGGATACTTTCTTCTAACATAACCACATATTTTGCACTTACTTGTGATTTTTCCTTAAATCTATTATTAACCTTCTGCCCTCTCAGGCCATTTTTGTTTTCATAGTGTCTACATATACCTTCTAAATCATTTTTTTTAAAGGAAGACACTTTCAGGGTCTTGTGAAATGCAGCTGAACAGTTTTTTTATTTTAGAAAAAATTTATATTTTTTGAAAGTTCTGATTTAAACAAACTATTTGTCTACACTGTCTGTATGAGACCAAGAACACTTTAGGAATTGGAAGTGGAAATCTAGTGCAGTGACAAAAGCATGAATAATAAAAGAATTATCTGATTTAATGCAATCAAATTTACATATTTATTTGGTGCATACTTTATAGTCATTCACTTTGTTTACTTTGTCAAAAATTGTATCTCTGTGTACTGTATTGTCAATTTTTTTGTTACGATATGAACATCTAATCTGAAATTGTAAAATTTTCCTCTGTTGACTAGCTAAAACTACAAATCAAACAAGTTTTACAGCTAATTTTTAAATTAACTGGCTTTATGTGACTTACCCAATTAATAAGCTGAGTCAGCTGTCAAATTAAAGTAAAAAGGGATATCTAGCTTTTTTTATAAAAAAAAATATTTTACAGTTTTTTAAAGTTGTAATGTGATACTTCTTATTCTAAATCTTTTTACTCCCATAAAGAAATAACTTCTTTTAAACTAGTACTCAACCTGACTTAGACTTAACTCAAGATAAAAGAATCATGAATGGTTTTATTTTTGTAGTTAAAGAAACTAATGATATATATTGATGTTGCTAATTGCTAGTAATGGTTTTCTACAAATATTTTCTATTTGAAATGAAATCTAGTTTTGAGACTCATAAGTGGTTCTAAGCATTTCAACTATTTTGATGTTTGAAAAAACACTCTACAATAAAGGAAATCCCAAATACCTGCAATTTAACAAAAATGCTTCAGGAGTTCTCAGTTGAACTAAGAAGGTATCAAAACACACTTGTAGCCAATCAGCAGCAGCTATAAAAATATCTAAAGGACATTATTGGTATAAGTGTGTATAACAGTTACCATCACTTCTCATCATCTCAGAGATCGCATAGAGCTCTTTAAATATAGAATGACACTACTTTATAAATGTTCTCTAATAATAACATTATGCATTGTTGCTTCGCTCAACAGACAGGAATGATAAGAACAAGATATCATTTCCTGTAATCACTTTAGTTGAAAGCTGTTGCTAAATGACATCTTTCTTTGAGTTAAAATATCCCCAAATTCTGCACACAGCTTCATTACTCCTCATATCCCTGAGAAATGAAAGCGCAAGCCTTGCAGATTAGGAGGAAGAAGCCTGGGTACAACTGCTAGCGTGTCTTTCATGCGTCTGTAATGACAGGGGTAATTAAAAGAGCATTAGTGTCCTCTCTTAAGGATGCCAGTCAGCGATGGGGACAGCTTGGCAATCCATTATTCACACTCCACCGCAGCCGTAACTCAAGGAGAGGGAGGGAGGAAGAGATCTCTCCCCTGCAGAGGAAGAGTTAAGAAACAATTGCTTCTGTCCCATGTCATTATCAAAAAGAGAATGGGGCTGATTGAGCGCCAGGCATTCAGATTAAACTTTCATTTGACGCCCACACATTAATATCGCACTTCATAGACAGAGGTTCATTACTTTTCTCTTCTTATTTAGTTATTTGTCCATTTATCCTTACAGTCTGGCTGCAAGAATAAGGCATCTAGAGTTCTGTCAGTCTTATTTATGAGGTCCTATTTATACTTTTAATTAGTGTTGTGTTTGTTGCTGACAAATAGTAAGCAGTTACTGTGTTGATTACGTGCAATAAAAAGTAACACTATAGAACAAAAGTAAGTTTAGAGTTACTTTTAAAGATAATTATTTGTTGATCGCAGTAATGCATGTATAGCTTCATTTCAGTGCTGCATGGCAAATATTGATTATTGATACTATTGATTAACGTAACCGTTTTTATACATTTGCGTTGTCACTTGAACCTGCTGAGCATTGTGGCCAAAACAAAACAAAGACTGGGAGACTAAGTTTATCCAAACAACTACTTAACTATTGTGCTCTTAACAACGTCACTTCACAGCTTAAGTATGGATACCAACATAAACACTAAAACATCCATACAGTTAATAAACAGTTATAAACTCAACTAAGCATAAAAAAGGGTTTAACTAAAACAGTTGCATGCATGCAACTTATGTAAAGTGTAAAATCTGCTCCTGCACGTGTATATAATTACGCATTATTTGAAAGAGAGTGCCTTGACAGTAGACAGTCTGCTTGATTTGAAAACAAATCGAACAATGGCTTAGTTAAGCTGCAGCGCTGCAGTTAAAATCTAGCTGCTGTTTGAGTGGCTTGAATCACTTCAAGTCCGTCCAATGACACCGGAGTTGTTTTTAAAACTGTGACTAAGAAAAAGGTTTAACAAGGGATTGCTGTAGTGTCACGGTGGCGCAGTAGGTAGCACGGTCATCTCACAGTAAGAAGGTCGCTGGTTCGAGCCTCGGCTGGATCAGTTGGTATCTCTGTGTGGAGTTCTCATGTTCTCCTCGTGATCGCGTGGGTTTACTCCGGGTGCTCCGGTTTCCCCACAAGTCCAAACTCATGCGGTATAAGTGAATTGAGTAAGAGCGACTGTCCATAGTGTGAATGAGTGTGTGTGAAAGTTTCCCAGCGATGGGTTGCAGCTGGAAGGGCATCCGCCGCATTAAACATATGCCAGAGAGTCGTCGGTTCATTCTGCTGTGGAGACCCCGAAAGGGAAAAAGCTGACATGAAAATGGATGGATGGAAGGGATTGCTGTAATCTCATTTAGATGCAGATTGTAGGGAAAAAAAAGAAAAATACCTTGTTTAGTTTAATAGGCCTTATAAAAAGTTATTTATGCTAATAACCATCTGATAGAGTTGAGGAATTAAATATGACATTTTAACTCTATCCTGCACACAATGTACCATCACCAAGGTTTCATGAACATAACCAAAGACTTGAAAAAAGCCTCACTTTTATTTTTTTTCGAAAGAAAGAGAGTCACAAACAAACTGAGGGTACAGAAAATACAAACATCAACCCATCCTTGAGCTTTAGTCTAAGAGCTGAGAAGTCTGTACACGTGAGCATGGCAAGCATTGCATGATTTCTAAAGTAATATCTGCATGAAATGCTGACTGCAAGGCACAGGCAGGTGCAGATGAGAAGCGGTTTGAACAAAGATACTGTATGGAGAGGTTGTCACAGTGTGATGGATGTATGCAGCCTCCTAATGGACTCACAATGAAGAAGTGTTATCTTAGAAAACATATCCAGCGAACATCTGTGACATGCTGTGCATTATCAGAGAAAAACACCTTCTACTTCAGACCTGAACCAAAGCTCACAGTCAACATCCATCCTCGTTCAGTTCTTTAACTACGTCGGTTCAGACATTTCATGTGGAGAAGCTTTACAAGGGTAAATTATTTTGTCGAGGCTTTAACATCACTTTTTAAGGATGGATGTCATGAATTGCTTAACTTTTACAATATAGAAAACGCCTCAAAACTTTCACAGTGCCTTAATGCATGGGCATTAATGTAAAGTGGATCCAACTTGTCCAGTTGAACTAAGTAATCAGAGTAAACAAGGGAATGTTTGACCACTTAAATGCAACCTAAAGCTTTGGGATAAATTCTCATGTTGGTTTTTATCTATGAAGGAACATCAGTGCCAAGAACACACAACACACATGTACAGATGGGTACACCTTTAAGCAAAGTCACAAAGATATTCTTGCAAAATCATCAAGTTGGAGTCATTGGTCATTTCTAAAGTCTTTTCTGAAGCCTTTTTAATAACCAATTATATACAAAAGCAGGCAAAACCCCCACAAAAACAGAGCAATCGAATCAAAAATCTAACATGGCGGGTTCTAATTGTGGGTTTTTGAATTGCAGGTTTTTGAATGCGGTCCATTTTAATGTGTTAACTCAATCGGTGGTTTGATTACTTTCAGTCAATGTTCTTGTGTGGTTTAGAAAAGATCATGCCACACAAGCCGTTGATGGCGCTGAACCCTTTTGAACCCTCTTCTTGGATCGGTGCTCTGGTGAAAACTGAGTCTACACCATTATGTCTTTAATGCATGAAATGGACAAGGAGTAGGAGTAGTCTGTTGTACTTTCACAAACGAGAAAAGCTGCAGGATGTATCAGCCGTTAATATACCACCATATAGATTAAACATGTAAAGCACTAACTTCAATGCTATTACTTAACTGTCAGGGATTTGAGATGCATCTATTTAACAGTTTTAATTTAAACTGTGCTGTTCATTAAAGTGTCTGCATGACAAACTGATAAGATGACCTAAAAAATTAATATGAACTCAAGGTCAATATCATTACATTGAATTAATATAAAGTCAATGAATAACCTGATGAAGCTTCAAGAGTTGATTTATATTTTAAATGAGAAATAGCTTAATGTAAAGAAATTATTTGGTTACCTTCCTCTGTTATGCTGTTTAAAATATTTATGAAGGATTGATGTTGGAGATGAAATCATTTTAAAACAAGTACAACGATACACACTCAATGGCCATTTTATTAGGTACGCCTGTTTCATTCCTTAGTAACACATTTTCTTAATCACCTTAATTATCTGAAGATGGCGACTTTTTTTAGCGCTCCAGATGTGGTTAAGTCTATCAATTATTTAAGTGGTTTTGTTCATGGAGATTATCTGGCTTTAGTGTGTCACAAAATTTTAAAATTGTAAAAAAGAATGGTTTTAATGAATGCTGATTTTATAGGAAAGCCAATTGTTTAATACCAAAGTTTACAGATCACTGTATTTAAACAAACAACACATCGGTCCTGTGTGTAACTGTAGAGCCGACAAGGGACTCCAGACCAGTCCTAGCCAGGTATTCCTAATAAAGTGGCCAGTGAGTTGGTTATGAAACAAATACAGTCAGTGTGTGTGGAATATGCAACAAAGTCTTGAAGGTAAGGAGATACGAAGGTGCGCCAATTCTATAAAATAAAATGAACTACACTGTTCTGACTTGCTTGCTCAAATGGTTATTTGTACCGAAGAAAAATGATGTGAAAGCATCCTATATGTTGAGCAAATATAGTTGTCAATTTTTCTATGACTCTTTTCAGAGATGTGCTCTAAATGAAAATCAGCAGTTAGCGTCTGCTTTAACTCAGACATAATAGTGAAGAACCTTGAACATGTTCAGTTAATAGAGTTCTCTTAGAAAAGCAGGCTATCCAACCTCCGTTCTCATCAATAGCCTTGTTTTTCTTTAGAAATCCAATGCCACCGAATGTTCCAAGAAGTGGTTTGATAAATATGCCCCTTGAAGACCTCGCAGTATGCTAATGAGAACATTTACTGATGGGGTTTGTGGTCCAACCTGCTGATAAAATATTGAAATAAAGCAAACAAATGTTACAGCAATCGAAATAATTTGAACAGTATATTTGTGTATGATTGCAGAAGGTACTCAATAATTTCCCTTTTAACTCTTGTATTGATACAGATTTAAATTCAAGATGACTTAATTGCTGAGACGATAATCACGATGAATCGATTTAATTGAGAATGATTCATCACAGATTCAGTGATTTTCATTTAGGCTTTTCACTCTTATTTAGTCTGTAGTCTGATTTAGATCTACTGTACAGTATGGCAATTTTGACTCAGACAATGACGACTTGTTTAAAAAAAGGTTTTATTCGTAGTTATTGGTATTGATAGTCAGCCACAACATGGAAAATGAGGTGCTGTCCCCGATGTGGTATCTAAATGGTCAGGTCGTTTAAAGCATTTAAACTTTATTTGTTTACAACTAAATAAAATAAAAGTCCTAGAGGTTTACAGGAAGGTTCTTCGTGCATTAAAAAAGAGATCTAAGTTCTTGATCATAATGGAAGTATTTTCCTTTTATCTAAGCTAAAGCTGAATGCAAAATCAGATCAGGGAAATTGTTTTTTAATCTGACAAAATTATGTGCAAAGCTTTCAAGAGGTCTGAATAGTTCACATTTTGACCAGGAGGCATGATTACGCTTCTAACACAGCCATTTTAGTCAATTTCTGCACTAAACCTCGGTCTTAAAACCTCATGGGTACAATGGAATCCATGGGTACAGTGGAGAGATTGTCTGCTCTTGGCAGATGCTTTGCTCCAACATGATCTGATATTTGAAGGTCTTTAGTGGGTAGCGCTTCTCACATCACACTGCACCGTTTCATTGTTGGGTTTATTCATTTTCTCAGTCGGTTCTCTTAGGGAAATCTCAATGTCACTATTTGTCAGACTTAAGAGCTATAAGTGTGTGACTCATGTCTTTCCGGCTCATTCTTTCTGTTTGCTTTGGATTTGAGATTGCACACATCATGGGGCTTGTTGAGGAGAGACATGTTATTACTTTTCAAGTGATCTATCATGGACATGACACAGCATGCTAATGTTTCACACTGACATGATGAAAAGGTTTTAATTGAGATAATATCAAGAGGACATTGAAGTAAGGCTTCTTGAATTAACATGTATATATTAGTGATTTAAAATTAATTATTAACAAAGCCCTTTCAAGTATTTAATCTGACATTTGCTTTTGGTTTTTGTTTGGGTGCTTAAATTGACCATAATACCTCTCCAATGCAACTAAAAACATTGATTAATTTACTCAGATCTTCTCAAAACAGTCGGCCATATGTCAATTGTTTGGGCAAAAATAGTGAAGTGTACCCTCTGCACTGATTTAAGAGATTAGGGCATATCATAATTTCCTAGTAAATTGCAGTGATTATAAGACGATGAAAACAGATGGCAGTTTGTGTAGAAGAGTATTCTCATCGAGTTCTGTCATTACCTTTCACTCTAAATTCAGTGGTTTATCAACCTGATTCACTGTATTTGTTCCATATTTCAATTTCTTTGCTGCCAATCAAAAGTTTAAAACTACTTTGCTCACCTTGATACCTTTTCTATGGTCAAAATAGTGCATTTTCTATCAGGCTCGATGGGATTTTTTGCGGAAACCAAGATTTGAATGAGGGTACTTGAAACAGCACGGTAATGAGCGAGAAGAAATGCTGATGGAGTAAGAACCTTGAGAAAATGTGGTTTTGTGAAGGATGTTATCTCTGGTTTTTAACACGATCGGGTTACTACGCATTGGAAATGCAGCGGTGACCCTAATGTGAAATCTAAAAGGTCAACCAGTAGAAAAAGGTTACAATTCCTTTTTTAAAATATTACAATTTAGTTTACATTCATACAAAATGAAAGTCCCTTGATTTTTTTCTTTTTTGATGCTTTATAACTTCATGCATGAGTCAAATGCTTTTTTTTCAGGCACATTCACATTTTGTATAAAAAAATACATATTTGGTCAGGTTTGTGCCCCAAAACTGTGATGCTTCAAATGCTATTTTCTACACATTTTTTGCCCCCTTCCAGAAGATGGTTAGCTGTTTCTCAAATAATTAAGTGGTAAAAAATACAAATAAAAATGTGGTCATTAATATGAACAGTTAAATGATTTTTTTTTACTTTTATTATCCAGTCATCTTACGAAAGGCTACTCAAGAACATCCTTTTTGTTGACAAACCCTGTGCATCCTTGTTGACAGAGTTTCTCATGGTTCCACTTAGTTAAGACTTCTCATGCATCCTTTGTAATCTGAAAGATACTTTAGCTTGCGTTCATACAGATAAATGAAAGCTTTTCATTTTGCTTTACATGATTTTGAGCTCCTGCGGTTATATATTTAGCGTATATGACCCAGGTCATAATGACCTTCTCCCACCAGTTGAGAACCTCTCCAAGATTACGGCACAAAATAATAACTATAATTTGTTCAAGAAATTTTCAACATTGGTGCAGCTGCAGAGGATCCAGGTGCACGATCTTTGAATTATGATGCTCATATAAAAATATTGAGCAAACTTCACATTTGGAACAAAGAGACTCCATACAAAGATTGAGAAGCAGAGAAAATTCAGCTTTATGAATGTAAAATCCACACCTAGAGTAGCCCCTGATGCAGCTCTCCTGTTGCGAGAAGTTCAGCCAGCGTTGAAATCAAATCACAGTGGGACCTTGTGGTGAGGTTACAGTCTCTGCACAAACAGGATATTTTTTCACAGCAGTCAAAAGTATCTTGTTCTGCAGTCCGCCAGAAAAATCCTTGTGGGTTGTGTTCAATCCAGCAATTATCCTTCAGCTGATCGTGAGAGACTTTTCAAATGGTTGGACATGAATGGCTGGTCACATCACTTCACACAACACAAAAGGATGAACAGGAGGAACTTGGACGCTTGCCGTCAATTTCCTGTGGGGAACGCAGGTAGTAGCTATCATACAGCGACAATGGTGGCGTCGAGAGCATTTTTCTAGTCCATTACTGATAGATTGGCCAAGCGTGTTTTCCTTCCCCATTGTGTGGGGAAGTTTATTATTGGTCGAAGTGACTAGCAAACTGGTTTGTACTGTTCAGGGTGTCAAATTGATGCCGAAGCCACTTGCTCCATTTAAGATTGAAGAGTTGAGGAAGCATGCAGCCATTCAGCCTAATTCCTTTCAAATTCTGCTCCTTTTGTGTCACAAAATCCAGGAACGGCTTTATCTGAGCTGCTGCAAATCATAATGAACAGTGGTGCAGTTTCTCTTGAGCATCCTCATTGAATTGTGTGTATGTCTCCCATCCAGGCGCTGGGTAGTGGTCTGGGATATGTATATGCATTCTGCAAAAACAAGCATGAATGGATTAGAAATTCATACAAAACAGAGCTTTATATTAGGCACGTTTCGAGCACCACATGATATCTACGTCTTACAAATAAAATATCGTTCAAATATGTTTTATTTGAAAGGAATCCCAAGATGATGTTTCTTCAACAGAGATTCTCTGCTTTTAAGCAAAACATTTCACAGAATCAATATCCCTGTGTTTATTATTTGATATCTTGATTCATGTAGACAGTTACATTTTTTAAAAAGCATCTGTTCATTTGT
Organism: Danionella dracula; assembly: GCA_900490495.1. Lineage (NCBI taxonomy): Eukaryota > Metazoa > Chordata > Actinopteri > Cypriniformes > Danionidae > Danionella > Danionella dracula. Next base: position 2,201,636 of record UELW01000445.1, read on the forward strand.
GTGTTTGGCTACACTTTATTGCACTTCAACATGTTTAGTCAACTTCTGTTAATGTTCTAAATATATTGTGCAGAAGCTAAACCGAGAAGGAAAGCATGAATATACAGTTGCAAGAAAATGGGTGTTAACCTTTTAGGATCACAAGAATTTTTGCATGAATTGGTCATAAAATGTGCTCTGATCCTCAAAAAACTATGGTAAAACAAAGTCTGCTTAAAATAATAATACACAAAATTATTATTATGTTTTCACGTTTTTATTGAAGATAACATGCACCGTGCATGGTGGATAAAAACATGTGATCCTTAGAACTTAATAACTGGTTGAGCCTCCTTTAGCAGCAATAACCTCAACCAAACATTTCCTGTAGTTGCAGATCAAACCTGCATCTCAGTAATATTGGACCACTCCTCTTCACAAAACTGTTTTAGTGTAGCAATATTCGTGGGATGACTGGTGTAAATTGCTCTCTTTAGGTCATGTTTTAGGTCATGTATTTCGATTGGTTTGAGGTCAGGATTTAGTTTTGTTGAAGCCAGTCTTTTGTTGATTTACTTGTATGCTTTGGGTCATTGTCCTGTTGCGTCACCCATCCTCTGCAAAGTTTCAGTTGACGCACTGATGGTCTTACGTTTTTCAGTAAAATGTCTTGACAAACTCTGGAATTCAATTTTCCATCATTGACGCCAATCCGTCCAGGCCCAGAGGCAGCAAAGCAGCCCCAAACGATGATGCTCCCTCCGCCATGTTTTACAGTGGGGATGAGGTTTTGATGTTGGTGTGCTGTGCCTTTGTTTCTCCACAGATAGTGTTGTATCTTTTTTCCAAACAACTCTATTATGGTTTCATCTGTCCACAGAATATTTTGCCAGTAAAGCTGTGTAACATTCAGGAGTTCTTTAGCAAACTTCAACCATGCTGCAGTATTTTTTTTTTTTAGACAGCAATGGCTTCCTCCTTGTCCTCCCACATACTCCATTTTTGTTTAATGTTTTCCTTATTGTGGATATGTGAACAAAAATGTTATCATGTGCCAGAGATTTCTGTAACTCTTTACCCGATGCTACAGGATTCTTCTCAACCTTGTTAAGCATTCTACGCTGTGCTCTTTCAAAACTCCTTGTGGTCCTAAGGAGTTAACATACTTTTTCTTGCAACTGTATGATTTTTAACTCAAAGTCCTAGTCACATCTTCTCAGAAAGATGAATGCAGTCTGTTTTCTGACTTTAAATGTATTTTAATTTGACCGATGCTATTCTTATTCAATCCTGAGGAGTATGCACGCTGTTTTTATTTTGCTGTTTCGGTTGAATGCAGGGTATTCAGTCTGCGTAAAGAATCATAGAACAGTAGGGGACTAATCTTTCAATCGCAGGGCCCCATGGAGAGTTGTAATTATTTGGCTTATGATTACCTTATCTTTCATGTCTCGTAAAGTAACTGAAGAGGGCTTTGTTTTGAGCTGAATAGAGAAAGGATGAGGGGATTCTTTATATAAGGCTCTGTTGGATGCTTTGATTTTAGTTAGTACAGCATAACTGTATACAGCTGTGTGTAGGAAGCCTATGTTTATCTCATTTGTATTCTAAGTTTATGTAACAGACTGTTTTAAGTAGGGAGAGTTATAAAACCAACTGAACATTGGGATTGGTAGAGATTCGACTAGCTGTGCACCACACCTTTATCTGATGTACTAAGAGGAGCTAAGAAGTTAAAATGATGAGCGATGATTGTTCAAGATAAGAGAATCAAGGTTGGGGGAATTCATTATATTCTTTATCGTATGTTCACTAGCACAAAGTTAAGCTATATACATACATCTTCTGCACACACTTCCTATATTTGTCAACGCATTGCTTTTTTTTCATACGAAAGCAGAATGTCTTTGTCAGATGTTAAGTGGGGGTGCAGAAGAACACTCATTATATAGGTACTGTTAATTGTTGTTAAGTGCCTTTCCTGTCCTGCAGCATTATTCAAGAACAAATGTGTTATCAATGAGACTTTTATGTTGAATCACTTTGGCATAGTCAATGGACTCTAAATCCAGTAGCAAGTCTGTTCAATTTATATTGTATGAAAGATCTCTGTTTGTGCTGGGATAATACCATATCATGTAGTGTTTGTTCAGTGTATTCCTCTATTGTGATGAGCAACTGTGTTTGAATAGCCAAAGCATTTGAAGACAGATGGAGGATCTGTTTTGTTCTCAAATCTTTTAACTTCTCCAGAAATAATGAGTTTTAAAGATAACAATACAATTGAATTAATTATTTGATCAGTAAACCATATACATTTGGATTAAGTCTTACACCTTTTACAGTAAACCATCTAGAGTTCACAATCAATGCTGATTAAGTTTGCATTGTTTTCAAACAGCACAGTAAAAGTTGATTACATTAATAACACTGGTGCATCCGTGGGGTTTAGACTACAATCATTTATCACTCTGTTTCTCTCTGCATTTTTTTTATTCCTCAAATTATTGTACTGTGATTTTCTTCAAGGCTTAGAAGGATGAAATATTTTAATGCAAACATGGCCTTGTTGTTGAACATTTTTTTAGCTTCAGTTTAGCTTTTACTTTGAAAGCTTCATAAGACTTAACATTTTGATAAACAGCTTAACATTAATAAAAACTTTTCAAAATTGATTGTGTACTAGAATACAGTTAGTACAGTTATAGTCCATCGATTAATTCATTCATTCATCTTGGCTTTCTTCCCTTTCGGGGTCTCCACAGCAGAATGGACCACCAACTCTTCTGGCATATGTTTTACGCAGCAGATGCCCTTCCAGCCGCAACCCATCACTGGGAAACATTCACACACACATTCACTCTTTAACACTATGGACAGTCGTTCTTACTCAATTCTCTTATTCTGTATGTCTTTGTTCTTGTGGGGAAACCGGAGCACCTGGAGTAAACCCACGCGATCACGAGGAGAACATGAGAACTCCACACAGAGATACCAACTGACCCAGCTGAGGCTCGAACCGGAGACCTTCTTGCTGTGAGACGACCGTGCTACCCACTGCGCCACCGTGACGCTTCCATCCATTTGTCATTTATTAAAATAGATTTTTAATTGTACCCATTAATAACTGCTAAAGGTTGTAGTGTTTATCAATTTTATTCTATTTCTTCTCATGATATAATTATTTCTCTAGTATCCCCTTATCACAAATGCTACAATACTTTTCAAATACTAACCTGGAAGAACTGCACACACAAAAAAACACAGCATCTAAATCAACAACGTGCTCTGTGAATCTATAATTCAAGAACGACATCTGAAAGTTATCCACTCATCCTTACGATCAGTAAAAGTTCACTAACAGCTCAAAGGCGCCGTAATTAAACCATTAATTGAAAAAAGGAAAATCCAAAGCCTACTGAGGTATCCAAACACAAGCCAAGACCTAACCTTATGTTCCTGTCAAAATGTTTTGTTCTAATAGATCAGCTCAACTCCTTCTTACAGAAGAACGATCTCATCTCTAGAAATATTTTCATTCTAGATTCAGATCACATCTCACTACAACAACTGTGCTTGTTAAAGTTTTAAATGTCTATCTATTACTTGAATCCGGCCAAGGGAATATCTCTCTTATAGTTAGATCTCGGTGGGGCTTTCCATACAATAGATAATACGATTTTCTTACACAGAATAGAGAACTACGATGGTATCTGGGGCCACTCCCAGAGATGGTTTAACTCTTACTTGTCTGAGCTAAGGTTTAAAATGCAGCGGCTAGAACACAAACAAATAAATATCCATCATGCAGTCCTCACTTTACTGACACAAAAGCCTAAACAAGGCTTTTATAATAAGTTAGGGATTACAGCACTTTCTTCATATTATAAAACTTGCTCCCATTGATTGAACAAGGATAATTATATTTCCAGTTTTCACATGAAACTGTAGTTCCTAAGTCAACCATTGAAAATTATGTTTTAAATACATAACATATAAGGGAAATAACATATAGCCTTTAATGCAATTATATAGCCATTCATTAAGGGTAGAAGGGGGGCACGTTGATGGATAAAGTGGAACAGATAGAACCGAATTGCTTGTCAATTTCAGCATCATTGTTCGATTAAGAACTGCTCCAGATTGTATGAGGTGATTTATGAGGTGATTGCTGCTGTTTTCTCTTAATGTAGTGATTTGTTTGACTGATATAACAGAGTGTGACCTCAGATCACCGCGAGGTTACCCGAGGAGTCGTCTCCCCACAGCGGGAGATGCTTCGCTAATGGCTTGTTAATTTCACCTAATATCAGAGTTGCACTTGAGGTTTCCCAGTGGAGACTCTATGATGTTCACCTTATCATTGATTAGTCTCCCTGAGAGACTGAATGAGCCTGTAGTTTCAGATCAACCCATTTATGAGCACCAATGAAGTCAGCTGCTTTTCATGCAGTATTTCAATGGTGACTGCTTGATATAATGGTGTCAAAATTATTCAAATGAATTCCATCATTATAAGAAGCTCACCTGTGTGTCCAGAAAAGTACTGTACAAATAAAAAAATTATAATTTCTTACGAGACCACAAACTGCCTGAACCAAATCCTTTAAATAATGTTACATTATTTGACAATTATAACAAAAATATTTTTTTTTGTTGCTGAAATACAAGTTAGGCATTATTGTTAAAGCCAATAAAGCAGCTTTGTAAAGAGTATTGCCTTATTTTCTACTTATGGGATTGGATCTGGGATCAGATTCTGGGATTTTTCTGTTTTGTTTCATTAGGTAATTAAAAATTTATGTTTGAGGGTAGCTAACAAATTAACACAATAATGCACTCTACACACCTATGGAGTTCTTGCTTGAATTTCTTGCATTTGTTATATACCATTGCATTTTAGTATAGAGATTAGAAAAGTTCTTCTCTCCTCGAAGATAGAAGGATGTGTAAATTGACTGAGTCATGAGCACAATTTATATTTTCTTTATTCGTCATTCAGAATATCATTAACAAAAAACTTAACAAAATAACTTAACAAAAACAGCAAACAGACTCCTCTCCACACGCTGTGAAAACAGATCTAGTTCTCCTCTAAGATGGAGAGATGCTTTCATAGAAGCTTTATGCTCTAGAGATACTTGAAGACAACACGTTTGCATTGTGTTTAAAGCAGTGCTTCAATTTTAAATACACTGCTTCATCATTTAATGGAACACAAAATGTATAAAACCCGAAAGGGGTGTTGTGTGTTTGAGAGATTACGCTTTGAGCAGATCGATCTTTTCCCTTACACACACACACACACACACACACACACACACACACACACACACACACACACACACACACACACACACAGATACACTCTTATTTGTAGATTGTATTTGTCAACTCAATAAGTATAGGATTGGGTTCAACAACTTTTTTTGAGCTGAAATTCAAAAAAGAATTAAAAGGCACCTAAAAGTCTGCTTTGAAGAATCCTGTTTGAGAGCTGTTGTGCAAGGTCAGGTTAGTGATCTTGTTTGTGGTAAGATGCAGCAACTGCCTAATCGTTCTGTATTTCCCAATGCTGTTAAAAGTATTAACACACAATTTTTTCACATTACATCACATTTCACATTCACATAAATTTTTTTTATTTGAGAAATTGTGATCCAAAGATCAAAATTCATTGCCAAAATATAATCTGTTGAGTCTACAAAAATGATATTCTTTCTGCATTTGATTTTCTTCTCCTTCATTGACTGATTCAGTGGATTTTCTAGACCCTTAAAGATATCTAAAGGGCAGTCAATGCATGACCATGCGACTGTTGATAGTACTTATAAAAATGACAAAACTCAGCACAAAACTAATCTAAGAGCCTAATTATAGTAATACTGAAGCCCTAAAAGATTAAAACTGGCTTTAGAGGGAGACTTCAGTAAGGTTGAATGGAATCTGGAGGAAAAAAAAATTCTGCTCAGAAATCCTTTGAATGTTTGTGGAGGGGTTCTAATTGTGTGGGATGACAAAAGCTTCATATGATTCAAGGTCTGATAGTAGAACCATTGATAAATTCTTCTAATTTAAGTCATCATATATTAGTACTTTCCTTGTAATACTAGTTTCCTACAATCTGTGGCCACAGATTCCGGCTGGGCCTGGTTTTTAGCAAGCTTAAGCTTTGACCACACCTCACACCACCACGCATTCTCTCTTCTAGCGTTTAGGTAATTCACATGTGTTTTTCATTTTCAACATACCTTTCCACATTACCATAATACCAGTTCTTGATGTTGAGAATGTGACTTTCCCTTTCAGGCCATATGCATCTGCACCAGTGAGCACTCGTGTGCATTAGTTTGTGTGCAAACTTGACCTTGTTTTGTCAGCGATAGTGAAGAAAGAGAAAAGAGCCAAACGCTGCGACACATAAATGGGAAGCATTTCAATCACTCCACCTCTAAGCTTGCACAATACCATCATATGAGTCACACAGGGGTGCAAATTAACTGATGGGCTGCATAAATTCTCATGACTGCAAATAAAAACATAAATGCTGAGCAGGTTTGATTTTATTTGACAGATGGTAGAATGAAACTGAAACAGTAGAGAGCTACAAAGATCAAGGGTTATTGTTTCAATTGTATCAAGGGGTGTCCCCTCTGTAAAACCTTTAAGCTAGTCCTGGATACTTTTAAACCTATAGTTATTGGGTCTTTAGTCAACAAACTGGTTTATTGTCTTTGATGGTTTGTTTCACTGATGCCCTATAGGGAGGTCAAAGAATATCTCAACAATTGCACATATTTAAACTGTGTAAACTAAATTATTGGCAATTGAACAGTGAGTCTAATAGTCTTAATACTAGTTTTGTAATAAATTTAAAAAAAGTTAAAATGTATAAAAAATACCTACAAAAAAACTATAAAAAATGCCTGTAGAATCATCAACATAATTTTATTATGTATTACGTAATTATTTACATAATTTTCCAACTTTTTATCATCATGCAACAATGAATGTTATACCTTTATTCATTAAAGTATTATATATCCTAATATATGTTAAAGATTAGAGCTGGAACACACATATAAAGTCCATAAATGACTAGCTAAATATTTTATTGAGCTTTTAGAAAATAATAACTTGAACCTAGTTCATATTTTGATAATATGTAATTGTTCCCTGACTCCTATCAGGTACAGCAACATGGGAAAACAATATTTCTGGAGTGAAAGAGCATTTAGGTCATACAATTGTCTCGTTTTTTTGACAGCTGTGATGGCAGAATGCAAATGCTCACCTAGAAATGTCACTTAGTTTTGAACATGTGCAATTGTCTCTATGACTAGCTGGAGAACAACTTGTGAATGTCAAATGTTGCTGATTGCAGGAAAAAAAAAGATAAGCACCCGTCAGCCAGGAGTGATGTCTGAGATGTTCAGGAAGGGAAAAATGTAAGCAATCTTTAAAGTACCCTGTTTTTGCATTTGGAAGGAGGGTGAAATGTGAATTAGCTTGTTAGAGGTGAATACCCAAAACATGTTCCACAATTGGATTCATCCTGATAAGTTGGAGAGGGTTTTGACCTTTTTAAAGAAGAAAATTGAAAGCACTCTCAAGGAAAACTCGTCTTAATTTTTCTCACTGATTACAATCTAATTCTGGTTTTCTCTTCACACTTTGCATCCTGGCAAAGTAGAGAATACTATGGAGCTGAATAGTGTATTTTTTTAAACAACCTAAGCCAAGTTTTCCCATCGTAACACTTAAAGCAAAAAACCCACCAACGGCCCCTTTCACCTGTCACTTCTCGTTCTAGGGCCAGGGTCACTCTCAGGCTCCGGGGCCCTTCCTCGGACAGCTCACCCAATACGCTTTCTATCTCTTGCTAAACATGCTTGCAACTTGCAATTTTATGTAAGCAAACTCGTGAAATATAATGTTGACCCAAATTTTACATTAAGCTTCAATAGTATAACATTGCTAGCTTTATTAGTATAGCCACCAGTGCACTATAACCCTCAGCTCAGTCTCCACGTCACACACTTTCATTAGCCTAATCGATTTATCACTTCATATTTTCACCCAGCTGACTAGTGATTTAAATTAGTTTTATTGTCATGGAAACTGTTACAAAATATGTATAAACAATGTTTTTCAGACCAATGTTGGGTACGTGTCTTAAAAAAAAGTTATTTGTTAGAGTTACTAGTTACTTTTTACAAATAGTAACTAAGTTATTAACCGAGTTACATTATTATAAAATAAAGAATTACTAGAGAATGTAATTATTGCGTAACTTAAAATACAATAATTCTACACCATTCCACACTAACTACACTATTTTAATGTTGTTTTGGCACAATATAATAGAAAACTGTCAAATTCACCATAACATATATAATCATTAGCGAAACATTAAAGCACAATAACTGTTTTAGAATTTTAAAGATGTATCTCAAATTACATGACTTGTTAATAACCTAATAACAAACAATAACACTAAGAAATTTATCAAAATTAACTAATAATAACAACAATAAATACTACTATTTTGTTTAATTCTGCCTGAGTTATAAGTGTTTGTGGAGGAGAAAAATAAAGTTTTACTTGTTTTACGTGGCTTCATCTCCTCCTGTTAGCAGAGCTGACATTATCACCTGCTTCACAAAACAAACGTAAGCCTAACGTAAGCCTAACATAAGCCTAACATAAGCCTAACGTAAGCCTAACGTAAGCATAACGTAAGCCTAACGTAAGCCTAACGTAAGCCTAACGTAAGCCTAACGTAAGCATAACGTAAGCCTAACGTAAGCCTAACGTAAGCATAACGTAAGCCTAACGTAAGCCTAACGTAAGCATAACGTAAGCCTAACGTAAGCCTAACGTAAGCCTAACGTAAGCCTAACGTAAGCCTAACGTAAGCATAACGTAAGCCTAACGTAAGCCTAACGTAAGCCTAACGTAAGCCTAACGTAAGTCTAACGTAAGCCTAACGTAAGCATAACGTAAGCATAACGTAAGCCTAACGTAAGCCTAACGTAAGCCTAACGTAAGCCTAACGTAAGCCTAACGTAAGCCTAACGTAAGCCTAACGTAAGCATAACGTAAGCGGCGCATGTTTTTTTCAGCGTCCATGTTAATGAATGAGAGCTTTCTAACTGTCTTTTAAATTTTAAAAAATAATATTTTTTCCACAAACTTACAAAAGAAGTTTAATTACTTTATACAGATGTTTTCTGATGTTACATAAGAAGAATATGATTGTTATTACAATATTAAAACAATGTAAGAACAGTAGTCACAATTGGGCAGGTCAGAGTTCGACCCCATCATGGACGAGACTCGTCTCATTATTGAAGTTGAGAAACTTCAGCACTTTGAAACTCAGATAGATAATACAATTCTGTTTTGCATTACCTTACTCTGAAACATTGCTTGTATAAAAGACACGATTCATGTGCACACAACCAACGCTGGCAGTGTGAAAGCATGCTGCTTACATTATGCTTACGCTACGCTTGCTATGTGAAACAGGCGTTAGCCACTAATTTTGTGACGCTGAGTAATGATGTTAGGTGCTTTCTTAAATTTGAGCTACTAGTCACCGACACAGAAATACTTTTTATTCCAGGGCACAAGTTGTGCATCACATAACATTCTTCCCTTTCATCTGATCGAAGGGAAAAGTAGCGCTTAAACTTCTAGTTAGTAAAACTTTGAAACTTTCGGACCTGCTTTGGCTTTGCCTCCAGCTCTAGGATAAACACGAACGACTGTTGCTGTCGTGAGTTTGTGTGTAAAGACTTGGCCCACACTGCATCTGATTGGCAAATAATTGACAGTAACTCTACGTCAGCCAATCAGAACGTTCTTTCAGATGCACCACATTCGCAGACACAGCAACCCTCATTGTGTGTCCCGCTCCTGCCCTGAACACGCACACACATACTCAAACCACAGAGAGCTCTGGTGGAGAGGTGGATTAAAACCACTTTCATGTTCTCAAATATAGGCTGCTGTAGTAACGGCCGTGTTATGGACAGTATCAGTGACAGCATTGTAACGGGAAAAACAGTAATTACTTTGAATCTGCGTTACTGAAAAAAGTAGCGCTGTTAGTAATGCCGTTTATGTATAGCGCCGTTATTGTTTGTTGGCAATTCAGAGCTCCACAGCTGTGCCCCTTTCCCAGCATGCCCTCTGGGGGTTGACCTATACCTCATTGAAAAGTCAAACCTGAAGGGCGGGATGACATAGACCGTTAACACAGGCGCAACGTGTATTCTCTCTCTTTGTGCTTCAAGTCTTCACACGCTACTCTATACGAGCTCCCGTAGCCTTTCCTGGTCCTTTGTAGGGACCCAAGGACCAAATTTTCTTATTTTTATAGTTTCACCACATCTCACTCTTCAATACGACTGTTCTCAGCATCAGCACAAAGAATTTTAAAGAGGGAGCTTTTGGAGAACCTGAGAAACTCTGGAGCACAATCAAGCAAAAATATAATTATGTGTCGGTCCCCTTTTAAGGAGATCTTTAAAGGTTCTAGATGATGTCAAACTTTTAAACAACATTTTGGATAAACCATTATGTAATTTCCTTCTCTAATTTTCCTAACTTCTAAATGATATTCCTATGTTTGTAAGTTTATCTTGTAAATATTCCAAAATTATATTATTAAAATAGCAAATAAATGTTTTGATTCTTAATTTAATGCCCAATAAGCCTCTTAATTGATGGATCCTAGTGCATGTTTGGGGTTCAGAAAAATATGTTCTTAGTATGTTCTAATGTTCTTTATAATGTTCCAGACCAACCTAAAATGTGGGATTTGTTAAATTTGTACATGGAATGTTACAGTATATTACTATTACTTTTAATATTAGTCTATTTGTTTTGATAATGTATAAAAACATTTTTTTTTAAGAAAACTACTTCAGGAAAAATCATTATTGTGTGATTGAAAAAGAAAAGTGTATGGAAGTGAGCTATCTCTGTGTTTAATTAGCCACAAGGTTAAGGGTTCAGACAATTTATTCTTTCTCTGATAAAGTCTTGTTAAGGTGTGCTTTATAAATAGCCTGCACATCCTGCTGTGCAGTTTGTTTTTAATCTGCACCTTTAATCCAAGATGGATCCTGCACTTTAATTTCCTCTCTCCCGGCTGAAAGAGTGTGAAGAGAGAGAGGGGAAAGAGAGAGCGAGAGAGGGCAGTGATGAAGCCTTTGTGCCAATGGATTTTTCTAATAAGCAAGGGCTTCCTCTGACCCCATGAGCTCACCCGGCCTCCCAACAACACCTTTGCTGTCAGGATGAGAGACTGTGTGCATGTGGGTCTGTGCTTGTTTTCTGAACATCCATATAATGGGAGTCTATAGCTGATGCCAGCAGTTATCAGACATAGTGTGCTGGGTTTTACCAAAAAATGGTGGAGCTAAAGCAGCAATCAATGCACTATGTTAGACAGTTTAGCTGTAGAAATAAATCAATAAATAAAACAGAAACCTTTTAGCTTCAAGGATGATAAAGTGAGCTAGTTACTAACGAGTTTCAAAAACAAAATTGTAGCTGAAATAGTAAGACTGTAAAGTAAAATCACTTTGCTAGGAGTAGCAGCTTTTTACAATCTGTGTTAAAATTTTTCTATGTCAGATGAAGATTCAAAAGTGTTTTTGCGGCTTGACAGCTGACATCTCTTAAACATGGCCTATTTTGTATTTCTTTGTGTAGTTTTTCTGTAAGTGTTTGCTTCCTTTTTAAGCAATCTGTGACTAGGGAGACATTTTTTGTTATCGTTTTAGTCCTCTTATCCGCTTGAATTTCAGATCTCAAGCAGTGGTGTACTGACAATTTTCAACTGTTTCTTTCAATTTGTTACACCATAGATTTTTCATTATTGATCACTGAAATAATTTTACACCATTATGCTGATGTGATTTTACCCAATCGACATTTGAATATTTATATATATTACATTTAAAGCAGTTTGAAAAGTAAAAAAACGCAGTTGTCCTCGTATTGATGGCCTCTTGGTGATAAGACAACACAACGTAGCATATCATTTGTATCTTCCGCTGAGGATAGGTGGATCCGTGGATGCCCTCTTAGAAGTTCTTTCTGATGTCTAAAGCTGGTTTGTCTGGACAACAAGGGAAAGACCAAAATCATTGTGCAAGAGCACAACTCAAGAGCATTCCTCACTTACTTCAGCCGCTATTTCTGTCTGTGTGTCCCAGGGTTAATCTCTGGGTGTGATGACTTTGACCTGTCCTTAAATATTGTAATCAGATTTATTCGCTAATGTTAAATAATCTAAATTATGCCATCAAAATGAAATGCAATATTCTGGTAATTGATATTTAGCTTTACTAAAACAAAACTTTAACTTTGACTAACATTGCTTTTTACTCATCTAAAGCCAATGTGGGTGAAACCGAGAGATATATTCTAAATTTACACAAAGATCTCATCCTTTAAAGATACAAGATGATGAGGCTTCACACTTTCAGGCTTATTTTTGATAAGCAAAGAAGAGAAACAGCCATAATGCAGGAACAGACAAAAGACCTGCTGTTATCAGTGCTATACAACATGTGATGGGGTAAATTCAACATGCGCAGTCCATGTATTTAGGGCTTTTGCCATGCATGACAAATGTTCTGAATGTCATGCTGATGTGTACAAAGTTCAGTAACCTTTGAGATAGTGTTCTTAATTAATTTCATTATCAATGCATAGTTAAAGTTAATTAAATAAACATAATGTTAGATCACCTGATTGCCAAGATATCCCTCATTATTCCTCCTCAGAAGCTTTCCATGTCCTTCACATATCAAAGCAATTACATGAGTCAACAAAAATATGTTCCATTCCTTACATAGTCCAGGTTCAAGAACATCACTTTCTGGGTCTTTGCAAGCCTCTACAAAACACAGTTCTGAACTATCTTCCTAAAAGAAAGTTGATGTTTAAAAATCTATATAAAAAACCAATACCAAAAAACACCTTTTTGAACTCTTGCCCTCTGGCCGCCACTTCAGAGCCACTAACACAAGGACTGTATGGCACAAACAGAGCTTCTTTCGCCAAGCTATACGCCTCCTGAACTCATAGCTCCTCACCATCCCACTCTGATACCTGTTACCTGCACCTGGATTCTCGCACTATTCATCTCCTTGCATTTTGCACTTAAGCACACTACACTTTATAGACTTTTGTTCAATTGTTTACATTTCATCAATCCTTCAAAATACTCGACCTCATAGACATATTGTTAGTTGTGTTGCAACGTACTTATGTTGTTTGTATTGTACATATGTTGTTTGCACTGATGGCTCCATTGTACCACAGGAAATTCCTTGTGCGCACTCACACACACGCATGCACTCACACACTCACACACACACACACGCACATGCACACGCACGCACGCACATGCACACACACACACGCACATGCACACACACACACGCACATGCACACACACGCACGCAGGCATACACACATGGCATTAAAAGCTGAAAAATTTCGTACATTGCCATTAGTTCTTCTCTTTGCATTTTATTCACTCAGGCATCATTCATACAATAAATATAATATGATACGATTTAATATGATACATTTAAGAAATGCCTTAAAGTGGATGCCTTAAAATGCCTGTAAAGAGATGGTTTTTATGACCTAAAAACAAAATAACGTTTAATTCAATATTCTTAAATAATTGATTAACCTGTTACTCATAATTGTATACTTGTAATAAAATGATCTAGCTTAAGTAGCCCTTCAGGAAAGTTATATGAGGGACAGCGTGGGAGAGCCCAAACTCTCTCCCACTTCATATTTGATTCCACAATATTGACATTTTTAAAGTTCGTCTGAAGACCTTTTTCTTTGGGAGTGAGCTTTTTCTTGAGATTGAAATATTGTGAAGTATGAAGGTCATACTTTTATACTGTGTTATGATGTGTGTGCCGCATATACCTTTTTTGTGATTTGTTTTTATCTCTAAAATTACTATATACTTGCTCAGCCCTGTAAATTCATCACAAATTTCTTGTTAGAAAACCAATACAGTACATTACACATAACTTTTTTAATTAATTTTCTTTTTTCTCTGGTTTACTCTTTAAGAATTCCTATAATGCAGCATTGTTTAATTGAAGTGTAAGTTATAAAATCATCAGTGAATTTACTAGACATATAAGGTTAATAAATAAACCATTATTTACTAGTTGAAAAGTACTTTCTTTGAGAAAAAAAATACATTTTAAGTCTCAGTAAGTTTTCTTGTCACTGAAACATTAGTTGTTTCAAAAACATTAGTATGATATCTAACACAAGGTATCTTATGCAAAAAAATAGATCATATAGGTGTTGAGAAAGAAATCAAAACTAATTTCACCAGTTCACTTGGTTCTTCTCTGTGTTATGAACAACTTTGACACGCTGAATAAAATGATTTGTGGCGAATCAAGATGAAATCTAATCTAAGTCTAATACAAAGAACGCAGGACTCAGAGTAGGATTAGCTCTAATGTTTTATTCTTCTCACACGCACATATTTCACATTAATCCCAAGAGTTGCTTCTTGAAAATATAATGAGGTGGTTTGACCATTTTTATGTGATGCCACTTAATTTTCCTTAGAAAGATATCTTTTATTGGACTTGTTTTATAGTAATGACTTTTTAAATATGAAACCTCAATGGACTGGACTGGTGACTTTCACCCAGCATTGAAGCTGGCACCAGCAGACCCCGCAGAAGCTGAATGACGGAGCGCTGATGGTTTTGAAATCACTTTAAGTCTTCCTGATTTGATTTTTCACAGCTCATGAAACAAATCGCTCTACAGCCTGCATGAGAATCTTTTTCCCATGTGAAGCACATAGGCGTAATATTAGCATCTTCAGTGTGAGCTGTCAATCTTCAGGATGCTGACAGAAAATACGCACTGCTTTCTCCCTCGGAAGACGCTGCAGGCTTCGAAAAATATGCCAACTGCTGCCTATTAATACAGTTTGGCTTTTATCTCCCCCGTTTAGCCTGTTGTTTTAAGAGTGCTAATAAATGAGACAGCTGTATAAACAGTGTCCTCGGGTAACTCCAGGAAGGATAGCTTTTTCATGTTGAGGGAGAAAATGAAAGGCAGTTAGTGCTTATCCCATTTTTCTTGCATCAAGAGATAGAAATAGTGTTTACTTCATACTTGATCACATCTCTCAACGTTTGAGGTTTCGATGAGCCAATCAAATTTTAGTCCATCTATACAAGGCATCAGCAACCCAGAAAAACACACTTTCAAATTTCATTGTTAGACTCAAATTCATTTTAAGTCACTGTCAGACAACTTCTTGTCACGTGTCCTCATTTTTAGGAGACATCCTTTCTCTTATTTCGTTTTTATAATTCATGCTTTGTCTTTTGTTTTGTTGTTTTATATTTAAGCCATGTTTTGCTTTCACCTGTCATGTGTATAGACACATTACTGGTAGCTTTCATCTTGTGTTTTGTGTTTGTTTTGACAACATGGCTCCATGTCGGTTTGTGTCCCAGAGCCCTCTTGTTTTCTATTTTGTCTCTCTTATTTCACTTTGGTTTGATTGGCACCTTTTTATATTATCTTGTTTTCTGTATCTCTCTCACTTGTTCGTTGTGTGCTTCCATGATGCGTGCTGCATCGTCTAATGCCCAGTCCATGATCTTGCTTTCTTTAGCCACTTCTGTGATTTGTTGTCGTTCCGCTTCTGCCCATGCTGGGTGTTTTTCTTTTTGGGCCTCATCATCTAGGGCATGTTTTTATTTAATGCGTTTAAATTCATTCCCACCATCTGCTGAGGTTTGCAATCTTAACCTTGCAATATCTCTGTGACGTTATGACTCACATTTTTAAACATATTTTACTATATTAGTTTTAGTTTTAAGTAATTATTAGATTTAAATGAAGTACGTGTCAAAATGATTTTTTTTATGTTTTTGAGGCCTAAAACACTAGACATGCACTAGGGATGGACAGGAGAGTGAGACAAGGCATCAGGATAACTTGGACTATAAGTTTTTGAGATTGGATGAGAGCATGTAAGACTAAGCTAAGCAATAATCTAAATGGTATGTAATGGCAAACTCATTGTGTCAAAAAATCAATTAATCTACACTTCAGCCACAAGCCATTCTGGCTTGTTGAAGGCTATTGTTCTATAATTTAAAGCGCAGTTGGAATATCTGTGAACTTCGAACTCTGCTGCGCAAGGTTGTTACTCTCTAGGGACAGCTTTACACCCCTGAGAACTGCTCAGATAATGAATGAACTGGAAACACCAGTAAGTTTTAGTTCTAGAGTTTAAACATGTGCAAAGGATTTTGGGTAATGTTGTCTGTGTGTTTGCCAGCTCCTCCTATTTTTTTTTTTTTGCATAATCACCTTGATGGAGTATTTAAAGTTCTTAAAGTTTGTTCAACATTTTAATGGTTGTGCTGTTTCACGTGACGTCTTGTCACTAAAGCTACTGAATGAAATGAGAAAGAGGAGTCTGAACAAAGTGGTTAGATTCATAAAAAAGAGCATAAACTGTAATTTTTTGGAAGTGAGTAAATTTTCTTTGACCACTCATGTTAAAATGATCCAACATTTCTTCACATAATAAAAATTACAGTTTTTTTTGTGTTAAATTTGGTTGTTCACCAACGCAAATCCTCCAAAATCTTTCCTTTTTTCTATATGTGTATAGTGCCAATAAAGGCATTCTATTCTATTCTATATTTCACTCTGCTTGGTAATTGTTTGCCAAGAGGGAAACCCCACTGCTGAGAGCCCCAAACGCTCTGCAGAACTGGGGCCAAAAAATGCCTCGTCTTATATCAGTAATTATTTGTATAAAATGTATGATTCACATGCAATTTTGTTAGTGACCATTAATAAGCAAGAGTTTTTTCAAGAGTTTTAAGATTGGCGTGAGAGATGATAATGTGAGGCTGTGTTTATAAGAACTCAGACCTTCTTTCAGATATTCACATCTGATGTTTCATCATTAAGTGTTTATCTTTTGACTCAGCCGTCTCACTATATTAGCAGAACAGCATAAACTCATGCTGTATAATTCATCAAACTCATTTCAATTTTGAATGTCTGGTTAAAAACAGTTAATTTGGAGTTAAAACTATTAACAAACATACCACAACGTCTTCCTTGATTCCAACTGCAGACATCGGCAGACATTTTTATTAACTTGGGAGCTAAATCTTCTTGCCATCACAACAGGCTTGAGCCCACTAGTCTAGCACAGAAAGGGAAGAATGTGCATGCGTGTCAGTAGCTTAATTTAAATAACCTCAACGAAAGTTGATTTAACTTTGCAGAAATATTGGCAACATACGTAAGAACTTTTTGTATTTTGACTGCACCCTGCTTTTTCGCCTGTTTTAATTGAAACTAGATGTGAAAATAAACATAGGACAGTCCGTTTTCAGAGATGGTTAAACTCACAAATTCATAACCTTGGTTAAGCGTTGGAGCGAGGGGCCTGTGATTTCATTGGACTAGCCCAGTGTCCATTAAGAAAATCAACCTATGGCCAGCGATTCATGTGTCAGATGAGTGTGTGGATTTTTTGAACATTTTGACAGCCTGGTAAAAATGTGTGTTGTCCCAACAGGCATGAAAATAAGCCCAATGGCAGCTTTCATTAATCAGTAAGTTCAGTTCTGATTCTTAAATTAAATCTCTTTTACCTTTTTTTATGTGCGTGTAAGAAAAGACATCTTCACTGGAGTAACATTGAGGAGATCGTCTTCACTAACCTTCGTGAACCACAACTGCTGCGTGGCATAACAATTTAAGGCACAGAGTTAGTCAGCTGAAATGATTCTGTTCAAATCGTGTATTTAACCAAGAAAGAGTAACTTTACCCTCAGCAAAGTTGAACTTGAATTCTTTAGCGAAATATTTAGAACTTGCTTAAATTGCTTCTGAGTCTTCAGTACACGAGAGCTCAACACCAAGTATATTTAAATGTATGATTCTGAAGGTGAAGGTCTTTATCTAGCACTGAAGATAGAGTATCCACTCAAGAAGCTTTTACAGGAGATGAAAAATCATCTCGAGATTAGTAGTTTGAGGTCAAGGTGGAAGAACGATCCTCAGACTTGAAATCTCAATTTGTAGAGCCACCTGAAATTTGCCGAAGTTAGTCACAGTAGTGTGGTGAAATGTAGCTGAAACACAGAGATTATAGCCTTTGAACATTCAAGATGTGTGCTGCAGCAGGTTGTCCCGATGAATCAACCAAAAATGGCCGACAGCTGCTTTTGAATTGGGATCTGTCAGCTGTGCGAGACACCGGCTGAAAAATTAGCACTGGAACAGCATGCAAATATGATGTTTACTCAAATGCAAAATTGATTCGGCTTGTGGTGTTACATTAAACAGTAGCAATTCTGAAAAACTCAGTCCTCGTTAAAACTGGACCAGCGGTTCTGTGGGACTATATAGAGATGAATAATGTAGCTTAGTGGTCTCTGTGGGATACTAAAAAGCTTTAAGGTCATAGGACGGAATGCATTGGAGCATATGGCACACTGTATATTTCTGTGATTTGGGAGCTTCCGATACTGCTGTGGAAAATGATTGACATCTTTATGAAACCATCATGCACAGTGAAATGTGACATTCCCTGAATGTCACACTTGAGCACTTGGAGATGAGCCAGCAGAATCACTTTCATCATTAGACTGTCTCAAGTTAAAGCAGCGGCTCTGGGATGCTTTCACGCCATCTGACAGCGGGAGTACCTTGATTTACTGCATTGTCTATTGAATTGCAATAGTTTTATGCTCTCGGTTAATGATTTGAGCTTCCGGTCAAGATTAATCTTGTGTCACAGTTCCAACACTATCCATTCCAAATCATGTAATGAATGACAAAGTATTTCAAAGCCTCCTGGTAGATTTTGAAGTTCAGATTGATGGACTTCTCATAAGTCTGAATACTATTCACTATGCGATACCTGTGGACGTTTTTTAAGCTGAAAAACTCGAGGGAAGCTTGAGAGACAAAAAAGAGATTGAGATTTCAGTCAAGTTGGCCTTGTTTGACATCATTGTGAGACTGTGAAATGTGAGTTCAAGGTATCGTTAGCTCACGGCTGAATTTAAACCAGAATATAGGTTACACACGTTACCATTTACACCCGAACCACTTAGAGAACCATAAAGTCACCAACCTTGATGTTGCTGTTTGTTTTTTATCATCTGTATCTAGTTCTGCAGGCTTAAACTAATCATAATTGTGATGGAAAGTGTTCCTACCAGACAGCAGACAGAATCATAACAGTCTAATTTTACATGTGGCATGTCATGGTCACATGTTCATGTATCTGACACTGAGCAGGAGGGCTATCAATAATGATATTTTGATTGTTTGCAGAGTTTTTTTAAAACAATGCTCATTAATGTTGTGTTGAGAGGACACATGATAATAATGTTAATGGAGCGCAGTTTGAAACCTATGTATCTGTTTATGATGAAGAACTTCAAAAGTGAGCAAAAAGTGAGTAACTTGTACTGTTTACACTTCAAATATCACTCTGCTACCAAACTGGCAGCTCTATCAAAAACTCTCTGAACTCATTAGCATTAAACTGTGTGTCTGAATCTGCATTTTGGATGATTTAGGCTTTACAAACATCAACAAAACATCAACAAATATCTGTTTTTATGGATTTAGGCACCTAGAACACGTTAGAGAAATGAGTATTTAACAAAGCGTGGATGATCTTTCCAACATTACACTCAGACATTAGTCAGTCATTTGCTGGGAAATTTACATCTTTTCATGTTATCTCATTTTTATTTTATGTTTTTCCTTTAAATCTTTGGGACTAAGGTTACTTATATTTGTAAGTGTTGTTATGTTCTAGACTCTGCGATAACTGTGCATTTAAAACTATGAATAAAGAAGTAGAATGGAAAAATGGAATGTAAAAACAATCTGTAACCTGATCAGCTGAATTGTTTTAGAAAGAGGTAAAAGTGCGAGTGGATTTTCTGTTTGATTCTTTTAAACTATCCTAAAATAATTTAAATCTAGCACAGAGCGCTGTAGCATTGTTTAATCAAAGAACTTCAATTATAACTTCTTTTTGCACACAAATTTAAGCATCATCATTAACGTATTTGGGCATTTTTCTTAAATGCCCATTAATATGACTAACTTTTTTTTTTTATTATAATCACAATCGCAATATTTACATAAGAGCTCGTAATATGAAAAACCCTGCAGCTCTGTCAGCTAAATTTATCCATGTTTTATATCATTTTAACATTTTGGGTTATGCAATCGTTTTGTCACATCCCACTCAGAGTAGGCAGAGTATTATTATTATTATTCATATTACTATTATTATTATTATTATTATTATTATGTTAAAATGTAAATGTAAAAAAAAAAGAAACGTAGTGACTGGAAGTTTGTTTAATTTAATGAGACATCTTCATAGTTTTAAACTGCTTGTATCCGGTAACAGCTTGCTAAAAAAGAGAGTAAAAGAGAGAGAATTAAAAAATGGCCAGATGAACATATCAGGTGCAAAGTGATGGTCTTAGATAAATAGAATTTTTAGGGGGTTACTGGTCAAAAATAAAAACTGAATGTAGGGTAAGATATAATAGATTAAACAACTACAAACAAGCCTGTTTTTAAGTATTAGTTTTCATGTTTATACTTTGCAACAAGTTCTACCTTTCTAAAACCCTGTGCAGTCATATTTGTTAAGTTATTCTCTTAAAAAAAGGCTATTTATTGTTCCATTCTAATGCACAATTAAGCTGTTAGTTCTTTTTAATTAGTGAATTCACTCAGGCATGGTTATTAATAAAATCTAATAAAGTACCATATGGAAACACATGTGAACTGATTATATTAATTTGTAAAGAGCTGTCAAATGAAAATACTGAATTACAGAATCAGCTACAAAAGAATGATTAGAGAAGTATTAGGCTTCAAAAGTTTCTGTGTTCTGCACATTGTTTACTGATTAAATCCTGCTGTTATGTTCAGTGGCATAAATTATATGTGTATGTGTAATCACTGTCATTTATTTTTACGTTATACTGTGATTGCCTACAGGCCTCATACTAATGCCAGATCAATATTAAATTGACAAAGCAACTGCTTTTACTGCAAATTAATTTGAGATCTTGCTTAATAGTAGGAAACACCAGAAACTTGAAAAGATAAGTTTAAAGATTAAATTCTTTCCTAATTTTAATGACGTTGAATGCTGTTTAGGTTCCCAGTCTCTATTGCACTCAAATGAATGGCCAATAGGAAATAGGAATAGATAGAATAATCTAATCTATAATAGGAAATAGATTTCTGTGTTAGTAACCTCCTAACTAAAGGTAGGTGATTTTTTTTTATTCAAGAAATTAGTTTCATTTAAAAAATTTTCATCAAGTGTCATTTTACCATGGCCAGGGTTGGGCAAGTTACTTTAGAAATGTAATTAAATAATTTATTGCTATTTTCTCCTTTACCGTTTTATATTGCAGAATATTCAAAGTATTTAGTCACATTACCATTTATTAGCCACCCCATTCCTCCCTTCAAAAGTAAAAATAAAATAAAATAATAATTATAATTATAATAATAAAAAGAAAAAATCTTTTAGGTAACGTATAATGAACTCAATGAAAATAATATTATTACAAATAATATAAGCTAAAAAGACAAGTTTTTGACAAGTAAATGTAAAAATAAAAATATTCTAATGTTAACTCCTCAATCGTGTATATAATATATAACAAAACGTGTGTTCTTATGACTTTAACAGAACTAAAGCAGCAGCAGTCACATTTTATAACCAAACTAATACAAAATTAATCACAGATCACATGATTAATACTATATCTGACAAATTGTGTCACACTAACTAAGATTACAATTGTCTAAAGCAGAAAGCTTATTTATATATTTTAAATATTATATTCAAAATAAAAACTACACGGTTGAGTAATTAATATTCCATGCTAAAACGTGAATACAGGATTGAGAGCACTTATAATTCTTTTTTTCATTAACTCATTCAAAATCAATCTAACAACAAAACAAAAGTTTGGTTGGTGTCACACAAAGTGTAAAAGAAAAAAGAGAGAAAAAAAATTAAATAACCATAAACACGCATTAGGCTACTTGAAATGTCAAAACTAAACACTTGATGATTCGATTCAGCACAGATCTCCAAAGACACAATCAGCTTAACAACGAAGCAGCAGCCTCGAGTGTGAGCGTAAAGATTATGCAATAATTGGCGGTGATGGAAAACATGAATATGTACATTGATTTACAACAGCTGCTTCTGGTAAAGGGCAAAGAATGTATTCATGCAGCATAATGCATCTGGCAAAGAAGAATACTTTGTAATGGAAATCTACATAATTTAAGTCCATAATTACGGAAGACTACAGATTTTTCCATTTTGTGATGAACACAAGGCTGATATTGACTTGTAATAATGTCAGTGGGCACATCGTCTCGAGTCTAGAATGCTTAGTTTCTATTAGATTACTAAAGCTGGCATTGTACTGCTGTAATTGTTATCTATAAATTGAGTTTATTTGAGGGATCCCCTCGAGCAGATTGGAGCCAACCAACAACATTTTTGAGTTGTAGAGAGAAACTTTACAAGATGAAGATTTTTTTCAGTTTTTTTTTTACATCAGTATACTTAATTTTATGACATGAGTTTTTGTAAGTAATTTGTGTTCATATGTTTACTTTATCTTTTAGTTTGTTAAAGGATAACTAATTTCTGTTGGAAAATGTATTAAATTAAACACATTTTCATTCCATATATGGTAAGCTGCCCTATGGTTCAGAGCAGGGGCCTCAAACTCAATTCTGCAGAGCCGCAGCCCCTGCTGGCTTTCTTCAAACCTTGCTTCAAAGGTTGAGACTAAACTGTGCAGGGCTGCAGCCCTACAAGAATTGAGTTTGAGACCCCTGGTTTAGAGAGCTATGAGTTACATATTGCTGTTTGAGATCTAAAGACAATTGCAACATAATGCAGTAAGTGTTTGTAATGGCTTGGTGAAAAGTTATATGATACATTTTGTTTCATTTAGCTGACATCTGTGATCAATTCAAAAGTGGTGTTTTATGGGCTGACATGCTGTTAAAAAGTTTACCTCTGACTTCCGGAGCAGAGAATGCGTTTGTTTAGCGGTAGGTCATACCTCGCATTCTCTGGAGCCTGAGATGGTGCAGGTGCACCCTCCGTTAACCAAAGAGTCCATGGGCTCTGCATTGGCATGATTGTAGCTTAGATAATATTCTTGCAGTTGGGAGTTGATGTTGTGTTCAGGCTCTCTAGTCTTTTTCCTGCGCTTGCGTCGAATAGAGTGCTGTTGAAGTTGCCTCATGCTGTTGGGGTACCGTCGCCATGACACATAAATAACTAAGAGGATTAATGAAACTGAGAGGAATAGAGCAACACTGCCGGCAATGATTTTGTGGAAGGCCATGTGCTCAAACTCAGGTTCAGGGGTAACCGGTAAGCTGCTAGGTGTCACTCTTTGTAAGCCTTTGTCAGGTTTCATTGGGAATAGAACCTTTGGAGTCTGTTTTTGTATTTGGGTGACTTGGGCAGGCTGTTTTGTTGTGGTTTGTGTTGTTGTAGTTGTGGTTGTGGGTGGCTTTGTCACATAAAGTGTTGTTGTCGTAGTCGTTAAAAGTAGCGTTAAATCCATTGTGGGTTCTGCTGTAAATATGTCCTCACACACAGAGTTGTTCCTCACTGCATCCACAACTCGTTCTCCCTGAAGGGATTTGGGAGCGCTGCAAATAATACTGGCATCTCTAGTTCCTCTGAAGTTTCTCAGCCAAGACACCAGAGGGCAAATGCTAGAGCTACAGTCCCAAACGTTTCCTGCCAGGTTGATGGTGCTAATGGAGATCCATGATGAAATCACTTCCTGCGACACATTGCTGATCTTATTAGACTCCAGATTGAGTGTGTGCAAGTTGGGCAAGCACTTAAATACAGCAGGATCCAAGACTTGTATCTCATTACCAGATAAATCCAGTTTCTGTAAAGTGTGCCAGGTCCAAGGCGAACCTTGGATGACAGACCTTATGCGGTTCCACTGCAAAAATAAGGCCTGCAGGTTCAAGAGGCGTGGAAACAGGAAAAAGTTAATCCTGGAAAACTGATTGTGTTCGAGGTGAAGTTCTGTCAATCTGAGCAGTCCCAGAAAGGTAGTTCGAGTTATAGTCCGTAGGCGGTTGTAGCCCAAATCAAGAAATTCCAAACTCCGGCATTCCATAAAAGTGCGCACTGGTATGCTTCTGACGTTGTTTGATCTCAAGTGAAGGTTCTGAAGCTTGCGAAGCCCCTGGAAATGTCCTGGTATTAGATCCTGCAGCTGGTTGTAAGACAGGTCAAGGTTGCGCAAGTTTGGAACTGTCTCAAAAGTGCCGTTTTGCATCTCCGCAATCTTGTTGGAGCTTAGAATTAATTCCTTTAGGCGGCGAAGTCCTTGGAAGGCCAACCTATCCATTGTGCTGATGGAATTATGGTCCAGGTAGAGCCATACCAGCTGGTTGAGGTGAGCAAACTGGTAAGGTAGCAATAACAGGAGGCTGTTGTACCTCAGGGATAGACCCTGGCACCCTAAAGAGATATTCTCTGGGACGTCTTGAAAGGCGCCAGACTCGCAGTAAACAATCTTGCCTTCGCAGCGGCAACTCACAGGACACATCCGCTCCCCCTTGCTAAGCAGCAGGAGAACAGAAGCGTGGAGGAGAAAACATGACAAGCGCCCTTCCCACTGCAGGAGCCCTGCAGAGACACACAGACAGAACACAGAGACAACATTTGAGGTTAGAGATGGTAGCCTCTCTGAAGGTGACTGAAAGCATGCAAGGTATTATTATGCACAGCCTCATCATTATCATCAGACATTGAGTGTTTACTGTGGCTGACAGGATGAGGAGAAAACGATCCATGGAATAAACCTAAAATACAAGGGAGGTTTTAGATAATCGATCCATCATTCCATCTATGTCTTTTAACGCAGTCAAATTTTTCCTCCAAAATGTGTTTTAAATGAATGGAAATGAACAATCTCTACTCGTCAGAGCAGAGCTAATCAGCACAGACATAATGCATGCATGGAACAGTTCCTTCCACACCTCCTCGATAGATTTAACTAATGTTGGAGATTAAAAATAGCATTTAGCTTACAGCAGCCAAAGACTGGGTGTATCTTAAGCGCTACACTAAATTACCAGTAAGAGAAGGCAACATCAGGGTCATTCATCTTAAAGTTTGCTTGCATCATTAACAAAGAAGAACAATTTTACTCTTCAGCTTTGTGTTGATGCTTTAATAAGAAGAGATGTGTAGCAACACTGCTACAGAAAATGATTTACCCAGTCATCAATTTTATATAACAGTGTCCTATTGGGGCAGTAAATATGTTCTGTTCTGTGGCTAAAGGCCAGTCACCTATCTCCTCCTGACTTGTTATTGTAACAGAGGAATGGCATTGAGTGCACATTGCTTCCCTTAGCAGCAGAGATCATTAGAAGCATGGTCTAAATGGATAAAGACCCATAAGAATGTGGCAATTCTTTCACCATGACACTGCACTTGCAAGAAGGCCATCTGTATTCTCTAATGGCTTGTATACTGTAGCTACCTCAGAAGACATCACTTCAACAATTATATGACACATTAATTGTGCACAATCTTTTAATTGGGGAGAACATTTTCAACAAAAACCGTGCTCTTGCAGAGACATGGATAGGTCTCTCTCATGGGTGTTTAGAATTTAGAGCATTCACTCCAGCTTGTTATTAAATTGGTACTACAGGAAAAACTTCATCCAAAACGGCTGCATGTGAACCTCGGCAATCAATTTCTAGGTCTGGCTGTTAAAGAAATCAATGAGCAAATTAAACCTCTGAGAGTCATTAGAGGCTAAAGATTCGCTGAGCTGATTCGCCTAATGTTTTCCTCACACTTAACTGTTTAAAATCAAGAAAATTCAGGCAAGGCTGTTTTAACTGGCAACCCAGCGTGTGTGTAGTGTATGGGGATGCTGTTTGATCTCGGCCTGTCTCATTAGTTGAAACTGTTGGATTTTTCTTGGAGTTAGGTTGCTTTAAGTCAACACAACAAAGTCAAAATCGATCTGTTTATTTCTGCACACTGGAGACTGTTATTCATAAAGGTGACTTTACTGAGAAATGTATTACATTTTAGAAAGGAAATAGGTTGCAAGCTCTCGCTGTTTGCCAGGATGAGTCTAATCAGACCAAATACAAAATAAGCAATGTTAAGCATAATAAGCAAAATAAAGAATATTTCGATTTTGTGTTGAATATTTTAATCCTAGAAATTCTAAATTCTCAGTACAGTATGTTATCTTATAATTCAATGGTCATTACCTTTTGTTATTACGTGCTCATATGACTCAGCAGGTGTCTACTCCACCTACTGGCAATCATTGGGGTCTGTACGGCCCTAATTGATCAAAAAAGGTAATATCACTGACCATGTTTACAGGATGTGATTCCATTCACTTATGTTAAGGGTTGATTTACTGAAGTGAATAGTCATTTACAATATATTAAGGGTGTGTCTCATGCTATTGCTTTTTGAGACCTACTTCAACCCTAACATATTTTGTTAAGAATAGTTTAAAGGTCACCAAATCTGACCACACTGCAATACTCACACTACAAGTCGTAAAAGCAGTTACCAACTGGCTAATTTGTATGGTTTGATAACAAATCATGGCATTTAGAATTGCAGAGTGACATCAAGTGAGGGAGTCTAAAACTCT
This sequence comes from Danionella dracula, assembly GCA_900490495.1. NCBI lineage: Eukaryota > Metazoa > Chordata > Actinopteri > Cypriniformes > Danionidae > Danionella > Danionella dracula. The sequence goes on from UELW01000445.1 coordinate 2,228,455, forward strand.
TTATTTTACCAGTGCTCTATTAGACTTCTACAAAAGGACAGATGCTACACAGCTGTTTCTGTGGTGCGTAACATGTAGCACCCTCTTCTTTCTACACATTTCCTCTCGAAATCAAAATGGAAGTGAATGTTATGTTACAGCAATCTAAAATGAACCTTCTGTGGTGTTCACATTATTGTTACTCAGACTTTGTTCATGGATATTTTAAAAGGTTTTAATTAAACTAGTGTTGTAATACTCAAAAGATATTTACCTCACCCCAAAAAATTATTAATTTAATCTCCTGTAAACCAATAGCTGGTGTGTGCTGAGGGTTCTGGCACAGAATGGCAGCTGTCGTGTCCTCTAGCTTGATGCTGCGCACTGGTGCCGCCCTGCTGGTGGATTCAGTGACAGCCATCTCAACAAGTAAGCATTTCGTCTAGAAAAGCGGTCAACAAATGTAATAACTTGTTATTTTTATTAGAAACTGCTCATATAGTTTATATTTTTCTTTAACATTGTTTGATATTAATGCCTCCCCACACTTACACAAACACCGTGAGCAGATTGATAAATAAGGTTAAAGTTATTCCATGTAAATTCAAAAAGTGTTACCCCTTCCTTTTGCATTTCCTCTGCAACAAGTGTCTCACTGCACCATTGTTGGAGTAGTGAGTGCCCAAAGTGAGTAATTGAATGTAGAACATTATATTTTCCAGCGATGTCACCATATATTTCTTGACTGCCCAAGAAAAGCTAATTGGCATTTTTAGGACATCCTTGTCCATATTTCTGTGGTTCAGGAGGCCATTAACAAGGCTTTCCGTATCCGAATGAGGTGAGAGGCTGAGAGAATGAGGGCTGCCTTCTCCCTTGGCAAAAAGACAAGTTGATATTTCAAATGCTGCAGTGTTCCATTTCCCTGACAGAGAGCATAATGCCAGAGCCGGACCCAGCAGGAGATGATTAAGAAACCAGATGAATGCAGTGAGGGTTTTGAGAAATGATGTAGCCAAGAAACCAACTAAATAAGGCAAATGTGGCAGACAAGCCACATTTGTTCCAATTTTGTTTCCCAGATACACAACAATTTTGTGCTGGGAAAGTGAAGCCAAAGAGCAACTCAACGAGCAAAACAGCTAGAGAGCCTTTCCAGAGTTTACAATTAAACTCTGGTCTTTACAGTATTTAGTATGTTTGGTTACACTCGAGATTTTGAAACGTTGTCTTAATTATATTAAACGTTGATATAATAAATCGATCAACAATTATAAAGCAAACTTGTTAAAATAACAGTTTGCATTTTCTTCTCATTGCAATGTTTATGGAAGATTTACTTCCAGCTTCAAATCCCATGCGGCAGTGTTCATTCCCAATGAAGTCTATTAATGCCCGCTATTTTAAGCCTTTGTTCTGCAGGGACGGCCCCTTCCCACTGGACTCTTTTCTCGACGAGTTTACTGTGCATTTCTGTGTGTTCTCCAGTCTGCTGTGAGTTTATTAGAAATCCTCATTTGAGCTGATCTCGTGTCAACAAAACCACAAGGAAAGCTAGATGAGGGCAAATGTTAACCTTGCCCGAGGAAATGGATGAAAATATTATGGCTTTAGACTATCCAAGTGTTTATTTTGTTTATGTTGTGGTGACAAAGCTTAAATTCACATCAATGTTAATGGTATGTTAATTTTGTTCAAGTTTGTTCAAGTTTAAAAAAATCCTAATGCTCACTGGGATCTTCTGCAGCTAATTCAAGCTCTCGGGAGTGAAAACCTCTGAAGAGTTTACTCTATGCACTTGTAGGATAGTTTACTTTTGGAGAGGAAAGTGGAGTTGCAGAGGCATCCCACGCAAACACAGGCTGAACCTCCCAACACCTCTCAGAGAGCCGAGCCCAAAAGCGGAAACCCTGAGAGCAGAGCGAGTTGTGATTCTGGAGGAACGCTCTCCCCCTGTAGCACTCACTCACTGAGGACACCTTTGAGACGTGAAGGTCAAGTTTGCTCTCCAAAGCATCTCTTTTCCCAGCTGACAAAATGTTCTTTTAAATGCCATTGTTATATAGACACAGACTGAAATTCACTTCCTTGACTGTAATGTACAAAAATCACATCTTTTAAAGGTGTAATACGAGTACTTTTTAAAATATGTTTTTACATCCACTCGCATTGTGTGTCATGTTCCAGCTGTTGTGCACTTGTATCATAGATTTTAATATTTAGATCATTTTGTTGTTTTAAAATGTGTCTTAAGATGGAATTCTTATACAAGAACCTGTGATTTGAAAAGGAATTTTCTCTAGAATTAACTTTTATATTTTCTTTCCTTATAACTGCTTGCTCCGAGTCTGGGTTTACATGATAAATAACATTAGTGCCGGTGTGGCAAGCCATGTATAAATTAAATTTAGAGATCCCTTATTCACTTTACTACTGGTGTAGTTGGAATTGTAGATATCTCTTACGGTCTTTATAACTAGTTAAAATAGTTATCACTCACCAGACTGTAAATACTCCTGTCTTTAAATATTTTAACAGATAGATAGTCAGCGGACAGGTTTAAATGTAAAAAAAAGGCTCGCCATATTGGCAGCAAGTTTTTCAGACATTTTGGCTTCACCCTTCTACTATTTACAATAATAATTCTAAAACGTAAGATTAAAATCACATCATGTCCAAAGGGCATAGTTGATGAACTTTATAAGAATATAATCCTACTTATCTATCATAAAGTCACCACTATGTTCATGTAAAAATAATTAGTAGCTGTATTACGAGTCGTTGGCTGATGACACACACAGTTATAATGTTTAGCCTGCCTTTAAGCTACATTGAAGAAGATCAACAATGAAGACCTCTGATAGGGCATTACTAAGCAGTGGGCTTTCAAGATGTTAATCACAGCAAATATTTGGATGAATTATATTTATTTTTAATTGTATACGTTATCCCTATGTTATGTTACTTGTTTAGCAGATGCATATGCGTTGCACACAGCTTGGAGTGGAGGGGAAATCTTTACTTATAATCATAGCACTGCTCACTTTAAGGGTGACGTAGTTGCTGCTGGGCGAGATAACCAGCCACGGGGCGTTGAAACTAGTTTGATGCGCTTGACTGGAAGTTCACAATATTCGTAATAGGGTTGGACTTTTCCATATGGACCAGCCTCCTCTTTGCCCTGAAGTCCTTCATATAATGTGTGTTGTTAATGATATTTAACTAGATTCATCTTGATAGGGCATGCAGTTATCAGCTGGTGTTTTCTCAAACTTGCTCTGGCATGCATTAAGCAAATGCACACATTAACAGAGATCTTTGGTTTGCAAATGTAAGCTCGAATTCTTTTTCTGTTTAGCTCCACATCCTACACATCGTGCCAAGTTTTGTAAGCCTGTGGTTTTCAGGTGTAGCTTCTGTAGGAGGGCATCACATGCTCCTCAGATGTTTGGAGATGTTCCAGCGTTTCAAGGATGAAGAGGTTTGGCTGATTTGGAAAGAGGTTTGTGGTACAGAATAAGCTTGACATATGGCTTTCTGTGTTAAATCCGTTAAGCCATAAAAATAAATGAATTAAAGAAAAGTATATAAAATGTGTTTTTCTTTTGTTCAGTCACCAGTGAAATTGCTAAATATGTTTTGGGTTAAATCAGATATTAAAGGAAAGTAAAACACTTTTTACTCAATTTGTAAAAAACTAAATCCAAATTGTGTTATAAAAATTGTTATAAATATTTACATTTTATAAATAAAGTTTATAAACTTTTTACATTCATTAAGTTATACAATTTCTTAAAAAAAAAAAAAATGTAATCTTAGCTAGCGACCTACCAGTGCGTCTTCTACCCATACGATCCAGGCCCTAAAGAGCCCTGAGCTCGTTTTAAAAAGGGAAAGATGGACTTTTCAACGTAAAAACTTTCACTTTAGATTTATTGTTTTCCAAATACTGAAGTGTTAATGTAAATATAAATGTTTGGGTTTGTTTTTAATTGTTAACGTACTGTTGGGAGTGCAGTAAATTAATATAATAGTTTAAAACTTATGCATTATTCCCATAGAGGAATACTTGTCAGAATTGAACAAAGATTGAACAAAGCATTGTACAGCAATGCAGAAATTCTTTTGCTATTGGCCTGAGTTAGTTGACACTGATGACATCACATTTTTAGATCAATTACATTTTAATTTGCTTAATGCCATTCATATTATATAGTTTTTAAATAACTGTGCTGCCTGCTGTGATTTAGCCTTTTATTTTAGCTTTAGAAACCAAGTTATAGGATAGAACAAAAAGAGAACATTTGTATTAATCTAATGTTAAAACATATAACAAAAACATAATTAAGTTTTTTATTCATTTCATTTTATTCATGTGGGTCGTCTCTCTCTTCTAGTAAGACGGATCTGCGCGGTGAGGATCTCTCCGCTAAAAACTAGTTCCTCGCACTCAGATCAACCTGCAAGATGACTAAAAAGAGGGCGAGCTCTCTCTCCCTCTCTCTCTCTCTCAAAAAGAAAGGACTCGTTTGGCTTTGAAAGAGGTCTCAGGAGAGAGAGAGAGAGAGGAATATTTGATCTTCAGAACCTCCAGTGCGATCTCCTATAGGCGAACATAGAAGTAAGAACTCTTTCTCTCTCTCTCTCTCTTCTCTCTCTTTTCTCTCTCTCCTCTCTCCCCTCCTCTCTCTTGTTCCTGTCCCCTTCCGCGTTTCCCCCGATTACCCTCTTGCCCTTTCCCCCCTCCCACAATGTTCGCCCACTTCCCCCCTCGTCTTTCGCTCTTCGCGATTTCCGTTCGCATCTTTCCTCATATGAATCCCCCTTCGGCACTTCCGCTCTCTCAAACTCCTCTTCATTATCACACCGTTTTTCGGTAGCTCCACGCATTCGTCGCCCTATCCTACTCGCCCGCTATCCTCCTCTCCTCGTCCTCTCTCTCTCTGCCCTCTGCCTCCTGCTTCGTCTCCTCTCACTCTCCGTTCGTCTCATGTCACCCCTCTCCGCCCCCCCCCCATTTTCCCCTCTGAACGTCTCTCATTCTCTCTCACTCGTCCCCCCCTCTCTCTCTCTTCTCTACTCAAGAAAGGTCTCACTGACTCTCTCCTCTCCTCTCTTCCTCGAATTCTCCTCTCTCTCTCTCTCTCTCTCAAACACATAGCGGAATAATTGGCTGTAGCATGGCCACTGATTCAGATGATGACTGAGATGTGGGTTTGAGTGGAAAAGCAAAATGTTGCAAATGCTGAGTGCAGCCCTGAATGCAAAGATATGGTCGATCATTTTCCAACAGGCTGCAGCAAGAGACCGATTATAAATCTGTGAAAAGCTTTTATTATTAACCAAGTTCTCCAAAAAATGATCAATTTATTTGTACAGCTTTATTTAATGCAAGGATTTGGAAGGACATTTTTGACATTTATTTACATCATCAGGTAATGGTGATGTACAACTAATTACAAGTTCAGAAACTTTTTTTGGTATATATATATATATATATATATATATATATATATATATATATATATATATATATATATAAAATCAAAACTTAAGTGAGCCTCGAAAGTAAATATAGCACAAGCTTTGAATCTAATAGAGTTAGAATCTATTGTTGTTCTGTTTTGATAAAAGGCTTAAAAATGATCTCCTTTTGAAGTATTTTCATTCTGCTATACCTAGCTGTCTGTATCGCAGATAATCAAATAAAACTTCACTCCCATTCTTCCTAGAGCTCCTCCCACAAGGCATTGGCATTTTGGCATCCCACAGGGTTATTGGTTATAACTGGCATTTCCTCTGTGCTTAAGCCCAGACCATCCCGCAACAGTTCAATGGGGTTCACCTTTGGCAGTGAAAATGTGCCGCTGATTCTCAAAGAGATGAACACCCCAGAAATGGTTCCAAATGTTTGAGGTCCGTGAATGTACTAATTAGCAAAAAAAAAAAAAAATGTTCAAAGCATAGCATTTCTAAACGAAATTAAGGAATTGAAACATTATGATATTTTTAGATATTTAGATGAATCTGAAATCTTTTGCATCGGAACACTTCTAATCCTACATCGAGACGTGAGCCTAATGAATTTTAATTGGGACCAATGCTAATTAAATCCAAGCCCAAAGGGTTACATTTTTTTCTGAAATGGGAACAAATGTCTGAAAAGCCACAGTGTAAAGAAATGTATTTAATTAGATAGTTCCCTCATAAACTCAAGTGTAAATCTTTATAATAAACAACAGAATTTGTTAAGGATTTGTAGCTGAAGTGATCTACTATTGCGTGTTTGTTCTTCGGGAGGGCTTGTTTACTCTCCTTATCAAAAAGAAGGCGTTTGAGAAGCTGTTTGTAAACGGGATCAATGATCAGTGGAACACACTAAAATCGCGAATAATGCATTAATCCTGCCCTCAAACTCACGCATCTGTGTTGAAAATAACACATTTGTTCATTTCAACTAGGATTCGAGTCCAGTGTTGGCATGCGTAAACAGGATGGATGGCCACAGCCGTGCCATTACGCATCGAAACGCAGATCATCAAGAAAGTGGTTTGTGGTCGATCAGCTCACCCATCGCAGCTTCTTCTCCAGGTGTCTCCTGGGTCGAACAACTCCAGGAAGCTCCGCGCCTCTGGCTGAAGTAAGAGAAGACGCGTCCGCTTATTGAGCGACTGCCGATGTGTCAGACATAACTGTCTCCAAACGAGGATTACAGGATCCCCAGGGTTTCAGAAGCAAGCTCCATTCCGTTCATGCGATGCTTAAAGCGAGTGAGAGAAGTTTTATCCGAAAGTGAAAGGCATCTTGCTCCATGCTGAAGCCGTGAGAGGACGCGGGTGTTGGAATCTCCGCGATGCGCGCACGCAGCTTCAGCACCGGGAGAGGCTGAGAGACGTGTTGCATCCGCCGGTACCGAGCGGCGGCGCGGATGGACAGCAATGATTGCAAACACGTCACGCGTCCGCGGGGGCTCTCTTGATTGAGGATCCGTTGTGAGCGCTGATTGGCTGCTGCCTCGCAACTCAAACAAGTGTGGATTCATCAGTTGTAGACTTTGAGACAGCAGAGAAGTGTGTTCTTCCTGTCTGCTTATCAGTTGTTGTTTTTTGTTTGGTTTTTACATTGTATTATTTTCATAACCTCAGCTGTGATTAAAGTTTATCTGAAGGTCAGAATAAACAATATTGTCTCATTGAGATTATTTGTATATAAATACACTAATATCATACATTTAAATAATGGTATATAAAAAATAATAATAATTTAATCATTTTTGTTTGCGCAAAATTAAAGATTCTATCCATTTTGTCTTAAATTTTGAACTTGAAACCATTTGAACCCCTGCATTTTTAAATACAATTATTTTCAATTTGCATCTCAAACGCAAATAACCTCCCCGAATGCTCTTGTCTGGCTTCAATTGTAAAACTATATATCTTAGTTGTAGATTTTTTTTACATTTACTTTTTTTTTACATTTATGCATTTGGCAGACTTTTGTCCATTAAGCGATGGTAAACTTCTTGCGCAATCAAAGTTTAACAGGTTGCTTTTACTAGAAGTTTCAGCTGACCAATTAACCAGAGCAGGAAGGGAATAAAAGGAAACAGAGAAAAAAAAGCCCGTTCTACTATTTATCATTGGAAGTTCCTCGAGGAGAATTGTTTTCAGTTGCTTGTTGAAAGCTGTTAGTGTTGCTGCTCTCCTGACTGCATCAGGAGTTTGTTCCAGCAGTCAGGGACAGTGAGAGAGAAGCTTCTGCTGAGAGATGTTCCAGCAGCCAGGGACAGTGAGAGAAAAGCTTCTGCTGAGAGATGTTCCAGCAGCCAGGGACAGTGAGAGAGAAGCTTCTGCTGAGAGATGTTCCAGCAGCCAGGGACAGTGAGAGAGAAGCTTCTGCTGAGAGATGTTCCAGCAGCCAGGGACAGTGAGAGAGAAGGTTCTGCTGAGAGATGCTCCAGCAGCCAGGGACAGTGAGAGAGAAGGTTCTGCTGAGAGATGTTCCAGCAGCCAGGGACAGTGAGAGAGAAGGTTCTGTTTTTCAAAAGACGATGTTCCTATCCCTGAGTGCCGGCTTCTGGAGGCATGTAGGAGTGTATGAGTAAACAGGGACTGATCTGGAGATGGGTTTTTGCAAGCCAGTGATTTGAACTTAATGCGAGCTACGATGGGGAGCCAGTGAAGAGTGATAAAAAGAGGGGAAAACCATGACCTTACTTTGGTTCCATAAAGATAAGACGAGCAGCAGAGTTTTGGATAAAGTAGTCCAGACGTGAGAGGACCAGAGCCTGAACCAGGAGTTGAGTTGCATGCTCAGTTAAGAAGGACCTGATCTTTCTAATGTTGTGCAATGCAAACCTATAAGCTTGGATTGTCTTGGTGATATGGTCTTTGAAGGACAACTGTTCATCCAAAATTACTAAAAGATTCCTGACTGAAGGAGAAGGGGTGACTGTTGAGATTTCCATTTGAATTTTGAGGTAGTGATCAGGGAGGTGGTGAAGATGGAGGAGAGAAGAGGGCCAAGGACGGAGCCCTGAGGAATCCTGTTGAGCAGTCAAGGAGAGTTGGATACCTCACCCCTCAACCTGATTCTGGAAGATCTACCATTGAGAAGAGACTTGCGAAAGTACCCTAAGTGAAATGACACAAACATATGTTACTAACATTGTCAATTGAGAAGCAAATTGTCAAGTAAAATAAGTATGCAGCTTTTTTTGAGATTTTAACTTTAACTTGAAAACAATCTTGTTAAAGTCATTTTAGAAATATGTTTGTATGGCTAACTTTCTACGGTGTACTTTTGTCCTAAGTGAGCCTGGTATTGGCACCAAATAATGCTGCAAAATATTGTGACAGTATAGAAGTTCTTTTTCAGAATTGACAGAATAGAATTTTTTACTGAAAAACCATCCATTATGTGTTTGAGTAATTTCATTTAGGACCATAATCTTTTTCATTACAAGATTAGCAATTCTACTATGGCCTAACATAAACTGCACGGCATATTCGACATTAACCTTCTTGTGGATTCTCTCTTCCTCTCTAATGAATCGTGAATGCAAATCACAAAAACATGCTTTGAATTTATATCATGAGGGGCATCATTAGAGGACGAGAGGCAAATCATGGGGCGGCTCAAAGATCGATCCCTCAGTTGTCGAATCAAACAGAGAATGCTCAACGTTTGAAATATTAAAGGCTTCATGGCTAGAAAGGCGATGTTCTGATTGACGTGTAAATGAGTTCCGGCTGTGAACTTACAGCACCTCACATCTCTTCCAATAGTATCCCCAGAGCTGACTGGGGGATTATTAAAGAGATTATATTCACAAAACCAGACATTCTGCAGGCTCAGGAGCTTATTTGCATCAGATCCAAACTCTAATTCTTTCTTACAATAAATCTGTGGCTGGAATCTTTGAAAGTATTGCACTAGATTCACAGATCAACAACTAAGACTGGTCACCTCAAAGATGAACATTCCCTCTTTAATAACTCTCCTGCTCGATTCCCCTTAGTCTTTTTGTACAATCTTTGGAATCAACTTCATTTAAAATACAAGAGGTTTTGAAGACTTCTGTTGATCTCACTGTTTTAAAGCTATTAGTCAACAAAAAGATCACTGGCCCCTCTATATAAAGAAAAGAGAAAAAAAGTAAGTCTTATTTGAGCCTTTATGTGCTTTGTTTTTTATGCTTCAACAGTGAAGTTAAACACTATTCTAGAGAGATTTTTTACGATTGTAAATAAGGTGATCTGAGAAGAATTTGTCTTCTGTTTGTGATCAAACACAACGATGATTTCCCGACTTGGCTACACGAAATTAAAGACTATTAAATGTATATATAAAAATAGCTCAAATCTGAGGAGGGTGAGGTTGATTAAAACATCTCTCATGTTTTGCGTTTTAATATTGAGGATGAAATAAAGCATTCATCGTTTGTAAAGCTTAACAGAGTCTGTCTTTCTGGAAAGGAGTCCTCTCTGTTTTCCCCATGACGAAAATAAATAAAGAAGGTAAACGATGACAAATAAATCCTTCAAAAATATCAGCGAGTGCACAATAAACAGCCATTTCTCACAGCTCCCACAGACACCATAAATATCTGAACGTTTTATATGATGGCACAATTTTAAAGTTTGCCCTGAAGAAGGTACAGACAGAAAATAAAAAAAGGCCTGGCTTGGTAATGACTGTATGCCTTTAGGACTGTTTTAGACTGTTTAACGCTTCATTGAAATCACCCTTTGAATAACATAAAGTTGTTGGCAGACAGTAGGCGATGCTCTCATGATCTGCAGTTATGTCAGATGTAATTATGTTGTGATTCTCTCATCGTCCGCCAAATTCTGGAGTAGCAGTTGACTCAGAAGCTAATCACTGATTAGCGGCTCCAGCAGTTTGTACCCGAAGCAGCTCTGACACCGAGCTATACATGTGACTTTTAAAGGTCAATGAAGCTTGACGTGTTTGATTATGATCTGTGATGTCTTTGTGAGTTTTGAATATTTAATGCACACTTTTTTTTTCTCAAATAATGTTGCTTCTTTAAACATTGAACATCGCTGGTGTCTCTGGACATTTGGTTCTCTTTCCCGTCCAGAAGGGTTTAAAGTCTCGTGTCTACAGAAGGTGGAGTTTAGCACTCGTAATAATTCATGACCTTTATGTAGCACTTTTCTGGATGCTGTAAGCACTTTAAATCTTAAGGAGGGTCATCTACGTCATCGTCAGTGTGCAGCATCTCTCTGGATGATGTGACTGCTGCTATTTTGCACCACAACTGGCTAACTGGACTGGAGACAAAAGTAGCCTGGACGGGAGTAAAGTCCTCTTTTTGAAGGAAGGAACACCTTGGCATTTTTAAAGAGTACAGAGAGTCAGGACTTTGGTTTATTGTCTTATCTAAAGGACAAGACAGTACAGTGTTCTTGCACTGCGGCACTAAAGCATGGTTTTACCATGATGATCTTCATCCAGGATTTAACCAGGCCCTGAATAGCCTCACCAGGGAACTGGTTTTGGGTTGCAGGATGACGTACATGGGGAACTAAGGAACATTTCTCAAAAAATAGCTGGTCATTAATGAGGGTCTGGTTGAAAGAAAGTGACTATTTTAAAACCCAGCATTCTTTCAAATTTCCAGTAAGCTATTTTCTGTTCAGAAGAAGAAAGGAAAGAACAGGCATAAGGAGAATAATGTGTAATGACCAGTATAACTCCTTTAAAAGCTTAGTTTCTTTTTGATCTTGTAAGTTCTGCAAAGTTCAAAGAGAGTTAATGACAGTATGAGATGATTGTTATTACATTATTTTCTCATTTTCCTCTATTTTCTTGTAACACTAATACTTTTGATCTTGAAACTCAATATTAAGTGCTAAACAAACCCCAAAATCTATAGAACAGGTGATTTTTCTTATTGCGGCTAATAGGGTCTAACATATAAATGGAGGGGGTCAAATTGGGGCAGTGGGCAGCACGGTCGTCACACAGCAAGAAGGTCGCTGGTTCGATCCTCGGCTGCATCAGTTTGCATGTTCTCCCCGTGATTGCTTGGATTTACTATAAATGGATTTTTAAATGGAAAATTTACTCATGGATTTGCATGCTCAAATGTTTCTTAGCTCCATGATTGCTTATAAAACACAGGCGTTGACGCATTTCTAGTTTTAAGATATAAAAAAACTATTCCACTGCACATTAGACCTGTGCAAGACATATTTCTTCAATATTTTAATCTTTAAAAAAGTTTTCAGTTGCTGATATGTTCCTTCATTTTGCACTGGATTTAAAATGTGCTATACAAATAAAATGTATTGTATTATTTTGCGTTGTAATTAATTCTAGACGTGGAATGCAGTCCTTTACTTTTTTAATAACGTTGGGGCTATTGTTACCATGTAGTTTATTCAAGTTGTAATAGTCTTAAAATTCAAGTTGTTCAAGCATATACAATAAATGTACTTCATAACTTGTAAAAAATATATTTCTCACCAGAATGCAGTTTTTCTCATGTTTAAAAATATGAAATTAGGCTAAAGGTTAAAAAGCTTCCATGACTTGCCATTGAAGTAATGGAGGGTTTCATGTTCTCTTTTGCATTGATAACATATAACTTTATATACAGATATGTAGTATCCATTAGTGTCCAGTGGTTGAACTCATTTTGTGTAAAACTTTGTCTTGGGAAGCAGATTTTAGCTGCATAACTGCAAGAAGTACACTCAACAGTTCATTCAACACGAGAGAGGAACAATGTAGATCTGTAACTCTGATCTTTTTGTTTCAGGCTCTTATAAATGTTGAGGAAAAAAATACTAATGTTTTGAGTTCCAAAACGTCCAGTTAAATATAATATGTTGCAAGATCAGTTCTCTTCAATATCAAAATATCAGAGACTTTCTGTTTTCTTACTCCACTGACCCTTTGAAGAATTCTACATATGAAGAGCTTTAGCTTTGTATATATATTTTTGAATGTTAAAATGATTGCATTTTTTCAATAGCAATTAGTAGAAAACATTTAACTTTTTGTTTTTGCAGGTAATGAGAGAGGCAGCAACTCTGTTGTCTTGTTTTTCTAAACCTAAATCTATTTTGCTGCAGCTCCACATTAAATGTGGTGAATCATATAATTACCAGGAGACGATGTCATGTTACTGAGTCCCCAAAGAATAAACTGTTAAATGTCACATTGTGAAAAACACTTCATAACGCTCAAGCTGAAGAACATGATGGTCTCCACATATCTTTGAGCTTCTGGAGGAACTTCTGGAGAAGAAAGACAAAGTTTTTAACACTAAGGAAAGACTTTCAAACTTAACCCATCAGGAGTCTTTGTTAACGTGGCACTGTGTTTGAAAGATTTTAAACATTTATATGGTCTTCTTTCCTGAAGCATGACATTTTAAGGCAGTCATTCGGCTATCATTTCTTTTCTTCGGAGTTTGAAGAAAGAGTCCAGACATGAAGGAAGTGAAACTATGGCACTGATTTAACAGCTCGGCTACTTTTTATGTCATTTTTTAAACTTTATGGCTGGTCATTTTTTATTCCTGGAGACAAGGCAAAGAAGAGCTGCACCTTTAACACATTGAACTGATATTAACGTCTGAAATACTGCTCTCTGACGGCTCTGAAGATCAGAACCCATAACTTTTAGCTAGGTACTTCTGATCACATAAATTAATGAAAACCTGTGAACTTCAGACTGTATGTCCTGGGGTTTCAAAGACTGTCCACTGAGACCTTTACAAAATAACATTGTCATGTCTCTTTTATTTATTCCTCATTAAACATTACTTACCTCACATTACAGTATGTTCTATAGAAAGACATTAGGCATTCCTGGGAACTATTGAAGTTACAATTTAAGAGAATTCTGCTCTTTTAACTTTACCTCATCTGAACCTTTGAATGAAATGAAAGAAAGGCCTGTGTTTTAGTTCCATTTCCCTTATTTCATACACAGATTTAAAAATACTTAAAAATAAAATAAAATTTGAATATTTTTAAAAGGGGTGTCTCGTGGCGCAGTGGTTCTCAGGTCGCTGGTTCGAGTCTGGGCTGGATCAGTTGGTATCTCTGTGTGGAGTTCTCATGTTCTCCTCGTGATCGCGTGGGTTTACTCCGGGTGCTCCGGTTTCCCCACAAGAACAAAGACATGCGTTACAAGTCAATTGAGAAAAAACAATTGTCCATAGAGTATGAATGTGAATGAATGTGTGTGTGAATGTTGACTGGAAGGGCGTCCGCCGCATAAAACATGTGCCAGAAGAGTTGGTGGTTCATTCCGCTGTGGCGACCCCGAAAGGGAAGAACGCTGACAAGCTGTTTTTTTTATAACAAAAAGGTCCATTTTAGAACATATGGAAATGTATTGAGAAAGATTCAGTTTTTCGATTTGCACTCATAATCGTAGTTGGTTTGTTCTTTGATTCCGTCAATTCAGCATTACACGCTTGCATTTTCAACTCTTACAGTATATAGTTGCATCTAAATGAAGGCTGGCTCTAGCATCACCTGTGTTCAGCCTGTCAATCTAACAGAGGAAGTGTAGCTTCACTTTAGTGTCACATCAGTGAAGTTGGCTTCAAAGATTTGCCTCATAATATATTATCTAAATGCTCTCAATAAAAAGTGCTCTCTTTTCAATCTCTGTAAAGTAAAAAGTATTTATTTTAATCAAAATATGTCTTCCTATGTATGAGTCAAAATGCATTACTCTCTGTGCATAAGGACTGTGAGATGAGCACCAAGGGAGAGTCTGCAAGGTGCCAATACAAAAAACAATATTGCATTAAACTATACCAAAAATCTCACTGACACCAAATCCAGATCATCCATCATGTCCCTAGAGGTCTTAGCTAAAGGATACATTAGTTTTAGAATGTAAATTATTTTAATTGCATATGGAGAGTTAGGATACAAAACACCTCATGAGAACCAAGTGCCTCTATCTCCAAAATAGACAATAGATGAAAGTACTGAGCGTACTCCTAGAAGCATCAGAGAAAAAGCAAATAATAGAAAATGTCAAAAAGCTGTTCAGCACACAGAACATCTAAAAATATGCAAATAAACAATGTTTGATAAGAAAAAAGAAGACATTGAATAATCACAGATTGAGGTTAGATCATTGGAGGAGCACTAACACATTTTGATGTGATGTGATTCTTATTTGCTCTTTTCAAACACGTGTCTTTTTAGACTAAAGATAAATTAATAATGCACAGGAACTTAAAAATAAAGCTTCCTCTGAGATATGTGTGACATTTATACATACTTTATTTTGCTTTGTTACTCATCTTCCTGTAATACTCAGAGGTTTGCAGTGTTCATTTGTTTTTTGACCTTTTAATATCAATACACAACATTATAAACTCAATATGATTACAACGGCAGAGATAACGGAGGCATTTATTATCTAGGATGTTTTACAAGAGTAATCAAGCTTTAGAACTAAATAAAACAGCATAATGTGAGTAGCATTTTCTAAACCTTCATGCAAACATTTTATGTTGCTTTTGGAAAGGTTTGTGCTTTTTTAATTTGATTGTATATAAGGATAATGTCTTCATAAATGCATGCTATACATCATAATTCATATATGGGATCAATTGTGGGATATTCTTCATGTCCTATTCTCTTCATGAATATTAATTAAGGTCACCTGGTTTACTGATGCCTGAGTAAATCTACATTAGTGTCGATATCCAAATTAATTCATATATTGATACATTTACATTTGCCTTCGTTTTGTTAAAATTAAAGATTCAGTGACATTGTGTTATTTTCAATAGTATGTAGTTCACATTGGTCTAATTGTATGGGAGATGTGATTCATTTGCTTATAAAATCTCTATTTTTAATTAAAATCACATTCAGTCTTCTCCTTTTCTAGCCTGGGCTTATTCCAGAAATGAGCTGAGATTTTCATTTGGCAAAATTTGTAGCCACTCCTCAGTTAATCACCTATTGGTTAGTGATTTGCATATTCATGACATGTATGCAAAGTCATTGTCTGACGGTCAATGTAGATTCGAGCGATATTAGAGGGATTAATTACAAGCAAATTCCCTAAACCTTACACAAGAACAGAGTTAGCAACATTGATATACATTTTAATGGCGTTTGGAGGGAACACTATTATACAACCTTACCTGGAAGAGCTATATAGATGTTTGGTTTCTGTACACCCTGCAATTGAGCATCTTTTTTTAATCCAAGTTGTGTGCTGCTCGCTCCGTCTTTCATTCTGTTTGATTTGAGCGCTTTTGCTTCAAGGGGCAACCTCTTGTTTTCCCTCTTGAAGCTCGGTAGGAAGTGTCTGAACAGCAGTTCCCTGAGTGGCCGCTTGAGGCTGACTCCAGAAGGGAGCACGTTCTCATTCAATTCAATGATAAAAAAGACCAACTTCGAAGTTCGGATCACTTTCGGAGGAAGGAAATCAGCCAAAATCAGACAAAAAGAGGGAGTTGTTGGTTGGGTGAAGGTACAGCATCAAAATGCAAAGAACTTAACACTTTAAACGTAACAGTCTGAGTGTGATGTACCCAAATAATTTACACTTTTTTACTTTTTAAAGAGAGTCATTGAAATAAATCTACTTTTTCATTATTTAATTTTATTATAGGACCAGCACCTATACATCTATTGCACTAGGCTACCTGTTTGCTTCTTCATCTTTTTTTTTTAATAAAGTGATTTTTTTAATAAACCCATGAAAAAGGGAGCAAAACCACAGTTACCTGAAAGAAGTGTTTCTCAATTCTTTTCTGTCCTTTCGACTTATCAGCGTGATTGGAGTGTAATGTCTTTAAGTGACGTCTTAATATATTTGGCTTCATGATGTCCGCTGCCAACATTTTTAGACTCAGTAAGCACACCTGTCTCTCCTCGTCTCCCACCACAGTCACAGTGAAGCCAAGCGCTTCAAACGCGTCATATTTCCTCGTCTTAGCTTTCGGCAGACTTTCGTTTGTCTCTTTATCTCCTTCTCTCTCCGCCTATCTTCTACACTTCGTGTCTACACTTCATACTCTGTTAATGAGAGCGCCACGGCCCCCTAATGTAGTGGAGTGGTATTAAATTATTCTAGAACAGTAAAAAAAAAGAAAAAGAAAAAAGCATGTTCCCCATGGTCAAGCATGCCCCCCCACACACACACACTATTTTAGAACAACCTGCCTTAAAGAAACGTCACCCCGAATTAAAAATACCAAGATATGGTGGAATTTTTAATGCTCTAATTTGCCTCATATGGTCTGAAAGCAGATCTGCAAATCATTACTCAAACTCTAACATGATGTCATCTCACTGCTCTGAATCCCCAATCCTGGACTTTATGAATGGCATGTTCACGGGTCCAGTTAATCAGAAGCATCGCTCTCCGTCAGCCCTCATCTCAATGTAATTAAGAAATGGTCCAGGAGCGAGGGGAGAGGACAGGGCTCGGGGTCTGAAGACAGTGTGAGATGAGAAAGCTTTTAGTTCCTGGCAGGCGGAAGAGGAGAAAGAACACAGCCTCAGGAATGAGTCGCTTGGATCGATTGAAAACCTCATGTGGCATTTGTGGGGCATTTAGCAAGTTTTTTCGCAATGGTTTGTTTGAAAGGACAGAAATGAAAGATGTCATGTTCTCCATTTTTGTGTCTCTATACATTTAGTAAATTATTGATT
This sequence comes from Danionella dracula, assembly GCA_900490495.1. Classification (NCBI taxonomy): domain Eukaryota; kingdom Metazoa; phylum Chordata; class Actinopteri; order Cypriniformes; family Danionidae; genus Danionella; species Danionella dracula. The sequence continues at coordinate 2,245,617 of UELW01000445.1, forward strand.
TCTGACATTGTGTTGAAAGATGAATATGGGTCAGATAAGCTACAAGATGCAATTTATGTTTCAGACGTTGCTGTAATTGTCTTATAGGTTGAGCATTTCTGAAATGAGATGTTTTTTGTTGCAAGATGGAGCAAAGTCATGTCTAACCTGTAATTTCTCATCATCTTCCTCTGAATTCAGATTGTTTGTGGTGTAATTTTAAGTTATTTGGAATTAATCTGTGTTCACTCTTTATGTATAAATGGACATTTATTTCTGTGAATTGATTAAAGTTTAAGAACTTGTTTTCTGCTTGATGAACAGACTAAGTGCTATAAGTGGCATCCAAAGCTACTACTTTCCGAATGTTGCTTAAATCACTGTTATTTAGAGGCTCTGATCAGAGCGGCCCGAGCTCTCTTCCAAAGCAAAGACAACTTTACTATTTTGTGCTGTCACAAAAAATAGATTGTTTGCAGAGAGAGGGAAAACAAAACACTTTCTCTCTGGCATTCTCAGAGTCAACTTTATTAGTACTAAATACTATTAAGGAATATTCCAGAATATTGGTGTTACAGAAGTACGATATATTGTTGAAGTCAGAATTTCTGGAATCTTCAGTCATTACTAAACCTTCTGTTAAACCTGTTCTGTTTAACCTGTATGTCTTAACAGACTTGTTAAGACTTCATTACTCCTCTGAACATATTTTGAGATTTATTTTATATATATATATATATATATATTCCATAAGACCCTGTGTTTCATTGGCACTCATTTCACACTCATTAAGGAAAAGTGATTAATGACTACATTTTCATTTAAGGGGTCAAGTATTTCTTTATGTCACACAACCTCGTATGTTGTTATCAAGCTCCAACAACACACCTCATTTTTTCCTCCGAGTATTTCACACTATGGGAACAATCAGTAGCCAATAGTATTACACTCTATAAACATGATTAAAGGGAGGTTTGTTTTAAAGGTTAAACAAGAAAAAAGACTTCATTAGAAGACTATAATTCACTGCGTGAATCAGCTAGGAGTGACTGATTAGCCTTATTTAATTGCTGAGAAACAAGAAAAATTAGTTTTAATGAAATGTTCAGCATCTGACAATGTGATTGACAGGATGGTAACCAGGCAACTCATTTATGGAGTTTTTCTATGATAACTTGGACACCTTGTTCTTCCACACAATTAAGTAATAATTAAAAAAAGACTACTTTATGGTATGTAGTGTAGTCATCGCATGCAAAGTTGCATAACTATCTAAGCCTCATCACAGCCATCCCATAATTTCATAAGAATGAAAATATGTCATTTACTTTAACTTTGTATAGTTTTTAATTTTTTTTAATATAATAGATTCAAATCAGCTTCCCAAATACTGACTGTTGCAGGTAACATTGAGACATTTAGATTGGTTCAGTGATACCTCAAGATACGAAATTAATTTGTTCCAGGGTGGCCTTCATATGTTGAAGTTTTTGCTTGTCAAAGCAATTTTTACATGTAAAATGCCTAATCACAGAAACAACACAAAAAAAAAATTACATGGAAAATAAGAGCTAAAACCAATCAGATAAAACAATGAAAACACAATATAATAAATGAAATATAATAACACTTACCTTTCAAGTGAGGCGATGTGGTGAAGTGTTGGAGGAGGAGATAGCAGATCGTAGCAGAGGAGAGCCATGGCTATAAAAATACGCTTTCCAACACGAAACCAAAAGTGTGCATGAAGACAGGGAGAGCTCTTTTGTGAAGACGTCATTGGACGTCAAGTGAGCAATTGGAGAGCAGGATACTAGCACGAACACACAGAATCGGGATGCACAATTAAGGCATCTTTGTAGTAAGAGATGATGGCCAGTATTATTTTACCGCATTCAAAAGGCATTCCCTGAAACTGTAGACTGCAAACACCACTTCAGTAACAAGTGACTCAGTACATTTAATAACTCACTTAGTTCAGATCCGTTTGTTCACTCTATGTAGTCTTACACGACTTTAGTAACGTTGAAAAAAAAAGTTAGATGATCACTCAATATGAGCACTAGACCACTGTTCACAGATTTGTCCAACTTGGATCGTTATAGCGACCCTATTCGCATCCCTTCGCAACCGGCGTTTCTTCGCCTCCACCTTGTGCATTCAAAACTGAATAATACACACTTAACCATTATATTTCTTAGTTATTCCTTTTCTTGTGAATTAATCTAAGAAGATTCAGATAGCACAACATTTTATTCCTTACTACTTTGTTGTCTAGACTGGTGGAGTTTTGAGGAAACTGTAAGTTGTTTTATAACCAGACTCACACTTCATGTGTTGTGTGGTAGTGATAAACTATCATCACCGGATTACAAAGCAAATGATTGCAGGATGCAGAAAGTTGAGCCATAGCTATGATTTTGGATCGTTTTATACCAATAATTTTGTGGTGCTGTTATCGCTGTCTATAAAAAAAGACTCATTGAGACTTGAAGGTGAATGCGTTACAGTTCTATAGCAATCATTTTTGACATTGTTTTGAGGTTGCCATGTTGCTTGTTGCTATGCAATTGTTGCTAAGGTTGTTCAAGTGCCTTCTAGGTCAGTTGTGTGCAGCTTTAAGATAGTTTGATATCATGATCTTAAGGCATAAATCTCAAAGGTGAATTGATTTGTGAAGTGTGCACTTTAAGGATGATAAGATTCCTCCTGTTCTTGAATTAAACCCATCATTTAACCCAACAATTATAATGTGTGGATTTAGCATGTTCTCTTTTACTGGGTCAACCCAAACTTTGCTCTATAATTGATGTTTAGCTGCCTTTTATAACCATGAACGTGGAATTCACATTAAAATCATTGGTGTAAAACTGAACTGTGATTATAAACTTGATTTCTGATCCCTCTGTTTCCCCTCAGACAAAGTATTATGTTTTAATATAAAAATATAACATTTTCACCATCTTTTGGAGATGCTAATTCCTTGATTTATTGCTACTCTTTTTGACTATTGTAACAGTCTTTACAGTGAAGAGCTTAGTTTTTAATTGTTTCAAATAAATACAAAAAATACTGTAAATAAAATAAGCATCTGGAAATTCTGTATACGTCTGTATAAGTGGGAAGTACAGGAACAAGGAGTAGTGATCAGACATGTTTTATTTAAAAAAAAAACTCTAATGATAATTTAGTCATCAATCACTTAACCCATTGTCGAACACATTCTAAGATATTATTGAAGCCAGGAGGCCTCTTTTTGCCTCATTGACACTCATTTTCACACTTTAAAACATTATTTAATGGTGAGTAATAATAAAATTGTTCTTTTTAACTTGGATGGTTAAAAGTAAAATAAAAAAAATAATAAAACTTAATTGAAATACATGTGCATATATTTAATATGCATTAAGACATTCTAAATTTTACAGTTAGCAAGTAAAGTTTTTATTCATCTAGTATGTTTCATGGTGCTTATAGTCAGATCATTCACCGCCGTTTTAACTGACGAAAAGTTTTTCTTCAAGACATTGGTCTTATAGGATGCAAATCTTTCACTCCTGGAGATTAATGAACCAGATCAGAAAAGTAGCATCAATGTTCTTTGTCTTTAGACTCACAATGAAGTGAGAGATAAATGTCTGCAGAATTTCCATTTTCAGGTATTCATCAGTTTTTTCTTCATTTTACTTCACATTTTTTTCTTGTTCCATTCAAACATTATTAACTGTTTTACATTTGTTATTTGGTTCCAGATAATAATGTAATGTAATGAGTTTACTTTCTCATAGTGACTAGGAGTCAGTTTTTCCTAGTTCTTCTATATGGTTTGTTTACCCACTTCTGTTTTTTCCCAGTTGTTTTTGTCAAATCGACCTAACGCTTCTCATCTCCTTCTGGGTCCCACCATGACAGAGTTGTGCCAACTACTTATGGTGTAACCTTTGTTGTTTGCCACTTAGGTGTTGGTTTTTTAAACATTATACAACTCAATTGAAGAAGTCAATGCAAATTTATGACAAGGAACAAGGATAATAGTATAATAAAGACACTGTTCTTTCAAGATGTAGCATTTTTTTCTCTGTGTAGGGTTTTAACCATTGGGACCAGCTTATGGAAATTAGATTGCAACCTGTCAAAGTATTTGTGAACATAAACCTAGCAGTAAAACTTCAGGTGTTATTGGATATCTTTACACAGATCTCTCAAGGCGATATTCTGGTGAGGTGTTAAATGGCAAACTGTTTGATTAGAGCAATGCAGTCTTTGCTAACCTTTCTGTGAATGTCTTTGTCAATATGCTTAAAAGAACCAGAGACTCATTAATGGAATCACATGAAATAGAGCACTTTTTAAATATTTTTTTTTTAAAAGTACTCAATATACTCTTTGTAATACAATTAAGAGGTGAATCTTGAAATGGGCGATTGATGCTCTCATCTGAGTTTAACATTTAAATGAAAGTTATAGTTGAATATTTTTTCATATTCTCAACTGAGCAGGTGTGCTCGGCTTTACTTCTTTAATTTTGTAATGCTTCTTCTGGAATGTATTTGTATTCAAGTATGAAACGTGTGTTCCCTGTGCACCTTACCAGTTAACTTGTGTGACACGAACATTTGTTGTTCAGCTCGTTCAATTTATCCATCTGTCAATGGGTCAAAGAGTTACAAGCTTCATCTGGGCTGAATTCTGTCCAATAGTCTTTTTCTGAATTTACACAGGGGCAAGACTTCGGAGTTCATCTAGAAAATGCCCTTATATATCTCAGGGCTTTTCACAGCTGTGTATTTTTCTCATGTTAACCTCCCACATACAAGACCCGCGTATTGAAATTTTCAATACTTTTGAAGGAAAATAACAACACAGAAACTGGGAGAATGGGATCCAAACTTAAGTCTGCCTTGTTTGGATTGTCTTTGTTTTTTTTCGTTTGATGGTTCTTTACTGTGCTGTTTGACCTTTCTGAGAAGGTTAATATGAAAGTTGATCTGCAGATGAAAGGAAAACTCAGTATTATTATAATGTACTGCAGTCTCTGATACATGTCACATGTCTTTCATGACTGTTGCTTAGTTTTTTTATTCAGTAACAGAGTGATGGATTCAATCAATATTCTGTGATTTGAACTGCGTAATTGTGAACCTTGACAAACACATATATTACCATCAATAAGTGTCAAGATATCTATTCCTGTGTTTCTTATAAAACGTTAACAGTTTCAAACTAGTTTTAGTAAAAATTGTATTTTGTATTTGAAGTTATAACACCATTTTTGTTAAATAATATGAAATATGCCTTCCAGTTTCTATGTTTTTAGATGGATAAAACAGTCTAGTATTTTCAAGGCAGGCTGGCATAAGAAACCAAAAAGTTTCTGAGATTTTTAGATAAAAGTGCTGAAGCAACTATACATCAACCTTGCCAGTTACAGATCTCAAGGTACTTGGGGTTTTAATTAAAGCTTATTTTCTTATAGCCAGGGACAAAGAGTTACTAGCTCTCGAGACAGGGTCTAAGGAATCAGCAGACCTTTGTAAGACCTTCCCTGATGTGAGCAAAGCTAGCTCCATAACACTAGCTGGCCGAATAGCTAACATCACTAAAGCCTGCAGTCGTCAGAGTGATGACGATTAACATGAAAAACATGTAAAACAGACGGAACACTTTTACACAGCACTAAAAACCAAAGTCAATCCCTGGAATACCTAACATAGAGAATCCTCAATAACAGGCTATTCAGAGAATACAAGCTCGAGAACCGAGTTGACTTCACATGAACTTAAATCAATTACCCGGAGCGAGCCTCTGTGTACTCCAGCGGAACACTGCAAAATCCAAATTTCTCCAGCTTTCAATGCGATCCCAAGCATACAAGTCTGTGGAAAAACTTTCATCACTGGGCTTCCAAATCCATTTTTAAAACCAGTTAGGATTCATCTTTCCTTGGCGGTGAGATAAACACACACTGCTTTTGATGGGCACTTTGAATGTCCGTAACGTGTTCTTCTTGGTGTTGAGATGGGTATGTACTGAGCACCCGTTTAAACAGCTTGAATTCCTCTCTTAGCGCTTGAGTAATGGTCTGTTTTTGGTGCTTCAAAAATACAGTTCAATTTGGCGCATTAGCCCCAGAGGTAATGTTGAGGGATTGTGTTGCAATCAAAGCACAGTGCAGAGCATGTAGGAGTTCCAATCAGCGACGGCGTTACAGTGTGTGGAAAATATCTCTCAGTGTGGTATTTCCTCTGTTAGCATCCGAGGTATTGTTTGGGTATGTGTTGAAGTCAAAGAAGAATTTTTTACAGAACTCAATATTAATCATACTTAATTTCAGATTCTGTTTTATTTGCTCTCTACAAATGTATTCGTTAACTGTTTTTGTTTATTTAACCTGTTCAGAGTTCTGAAAACAAACTACTGTCTGGGATACATCTGCATTTACAAACTTTCTTATTTTTAATCTAACCTTTACTTTACAATTTCCTTTGCAGAATGCTGAGTGTGTCTGCATCATCTAGTGTCTTTATTAAAATGCTGTCCTAAATTGACAGAAGAAGCGAGTAGCAGCCCAACAGTGTCCCACAGCACCTAAACACTTCTCTGAAAGGTCAGGCAATAAATTAAAGATAAAGCTGTGCTTGTGCGGCTGCAGCACATCAACAATGCTAAAATCATTCTATAAAGGAGAAGATTTGCAAAGTTTGCTTGTTCACTCTTAGCTATCAAGCTTTGAAATGTTCCTCATAAATCTAGAGACAGAGGGAGGCCAGGTTTTAATTTTGAGCCTCCATATGAGCTGTGCCCTGTGGCATCACTTAAGCCTTTTCGGGTGGCACAACACTGCAGAAATTCTCAGTCACCGCAGAGTAAGGAGGATTAATGAGTAGGTATTATCTTTGGCAGAAGGCATGTCGTACATTAGTTTTTGAAAATGTTGAAAAGTTTTGGGTCATTGCTGTTTCATGACCATTTTCTGCCCTCCCTGTGACCCTTAGACTTTAGATGTCTTAAAGGCAGAGAAGTGCATGGAAATGTTATTTCCTTTATTCAATAAGATGCAGCCTTTGCTTGAGGTCTGATGTCAGGTTTAATGAAACGTTTAACAGATTCACACAACAGTCAGTTCTGAAGGGCTCCCTGTTCGCTCTCCTCATATGCAGTTGATGTATACGTAATATGTGCCTGGGTCATGTAAAGATCTTTTCATTTGCATTCAGAAAACACCTTTGGGCACTTAAATACATAAATAAATAAACTAAAAATAGTCCTAACAGCAATTTGTGCAGATATTGGCTGCAACTCGTTGTATGAGGACTTCTTGAGATGAATTGTTCTTTAGTGACAAATTGTTTGTTGTTTTCACTGCACTTTACATACAAGAGTTTGCTAAATGAAAGCATTACATGTAAATATTGTATTTAAATGGCATGTAAAGGACTACACTACTATACATTAAATGCACACATTGGCTGTTTTTCAGTTTTTGAGAGAGAAATTCCTTTCCTCAATGCTGGACGGTGCACGAATGACAGAGAAATGAACGGAAACAGTTTTATTCATTTAGGGTTTTATAAATGTAACTGATGACAATAAAAAAAGGCATATTTTCTTTGAGAGATAGAGTTTTCTTCTGGGGCTCTGAAAACCGATCTTAGATCATTCCATTGAAAATAAAAGACAGCATTTTCTTGTTGTGTAAAAACAATTGCTTCATTTTAAAATGTGTTGCTTTATCAATTAAATGAAATAAAAACATACAAATCGTTAAAACGGTGGTATATGTTTGAGAGGTTATGCTCTTGGTGAGGGCATCAATCTTTTCACTCACAAAAACAGATGCTAATGTACTTTTGTTTCTTGGTTGTTTTTTAATTTATTTATTTTTTATAGCTCGAGGAAGCATTGAGTTGTTGGTTCCACTAAGTGGTGTAACTAGCAACTTCTATTATGTGATCAAAAGAACCAATCACAGTGATTTCACAAAGTGCAAGTTTCATAAACAAGATGTGTTTATTGAAAACACAAAAGAGCTGCCTGCAGCATTTGCATTGGTGTGTAAAGGCCTTAAGAGCTCACAGAATAAAAAACAAACTTCAATGTTAAAACATCTACTATTTCACTCATCATATCTGCTCGGTAGAATCTTCCTCCTGGAATTTGTTGACAACTCGTGCCTGTGATTAGAGTTATATCTAATTACCTTGGTCTATCTTGCTAAGCAATCAGGTTGCAAGGTCTCTTCAAACAAATTATTTACATAAAGCCTCCTCTGAATGAGATGTTCAGATCCTGTGTTTTGAATTTAAGTGACCTTTAATTTAGTTCCCATACATAAAAGGAGAAATATGCAACGTGTTCTTATAAATTGAGTGCTCATTAATTCTCAAATAAACAAAATGTCACGATCCTCATAAGAGATAAGGGTAGTAGCAGAACCCAAACGCACGACAGCCAGAGGTTGTCAGTTGCTTTATTAAAAAACAGAAAGTAACACAAAATAACCCACGAGGGGGAAAACCTCCAATAACTAAAGTAACGTAAACAGATAAGACTATGAGAAGACTAAAACAGAACAACGACTACAGCAAGACTGAATACTTTTAACAGCCCGAAAGGTGTGACAAACATTAATGCAGCAACACTGAACAAAAGAAGAAGGGGTCTTATAAAGAGAGACAATTAACCTAAACGAGAACAGACACAGGTGACTTAATTCAACTGAACCGGGGATAATTAGACACAGGTGGAAAACAATCAAGACAGGAGTGAATTTACAAACTGCAAAGAAATAAACAGAAACAAAACTCTAATAATGATGAAAAACAAGAAGACTAGATACAAATAAAAACCAAAAGGGGAAAACCCATACACAACCCTGACAGTATGCCCCCCCCAAAAAAGGATGCCACCTGGCATTCTTCAAAACATAAAACTCAATCAATAAAATGGAGGTAGGAACACCCAGAAACCTAAACCAAACATAATACCGAACATATTTTAACACAACACAGAAAAACAGAAAAGCGAGTCCATCAAGAACCAAGCCAGAGGTAGGAAAACTAGCCCCCCGGAAGTCTGACAGGGTTCCAGAATAAGCCCAGAGAGATGGACAACTCTCTCTGAGGTGGTCCAGGCCTAACACAGTCCAAGGGGGTGCCGGAGGAAGCAGCCATGAAACCCTCAATGGTCCTGGGGATGAGGCCAGATACCACTGCAACGGCGTCAACCAGAGCTGAGGAAGTATAGGCAGGTCAATAACCTCAAAGAATAGCTGAAGGGTGGCAGGTAGTTGACAGGAGAGCCCACAAGCCAACAGCCGGGCAGAGCTGGAAATGGGTGCTGGGCATGAGCCAGCAGAGCTGGACAAGGACCAGCGGCACTCGCGTGGTGCCGGCAGGCACAGGCGAAGAGCGGGCACCGGCAGAGCTGGGTAGCGGTGCTCGGGTGGTGCCAGCAGGCACAGGCGCAGAGCGGGCGCCGGCAGAGCTGGGTAGCGGTGCTCGGGTGGCGCCAGCAGGCACAGAGCGGGCGCCGGCAGAGCTGTGCAGCGGCGCTCGGGTGGTGCCAGCAGAGCTGGGGAGCGATGCTCGGGTGGCGCCGGCAGGCACAGGCGAAGAGCGGGCGCCGGCAGAGCTGGGCAGCGGCGCTCGGGTGGCGCCGGCAGGCACAGGCGAAGAGCGGGCGCCGGCAGAGCTGGGCAGCGGCGCTCGGGTGGCGCCGGCAGGCACAGGCGAAGAGCGGGCGCCGGCAGAGCTGGGCAGCGGCGCTCGGGTGGCGCCGGCAGGCACAGGCGAAGAGCGGGCGCCGGCAGAGCTGGGCAGCGGCGCTCGGGTGGCGCCGGCAGGCACAGGCGAAGAGCGGGCGCCGGCAGAGCTGGGCAGCGGCGCTCGGGTGGCGCCGGCAGGCACAGGCGAAGAGCGGGGCGCCGGCAGAGCTGGGCAGCGGCGCTCGGGTGGCGCCGGCAGGCACAGGCGAAGAGCAGGCGCCGGCAGAGCTGGGCAGCGGCGCTCGGGTGGCGCCGGCAGGCACAGGCGAAGAGCAGGCGCCGGCAGAGCTGGGCAGCGGCGCTCGGGTGGCGCCGGCAGGCACAGGCGAAGAGCAGGCGCCGGCAGAGCTGGGCAGCGGCGCTCGGGTGGCGCCGGCAGGCACAGGCGAAGAGCAGGCGCCGGCAGAGCTGGGCAGCGGCGCTCGGGTGGCGCCGGCAGGCACAGGCGAAGAGCAGGCGCCGGCAGAGCTGGGCAGCGGCGCTCGGGTGGCGCCGGCAGGCACAGGCGAAGAGCAGGCGCAGGCAAACTCAGGCGCTGGGGCGGCGCAGGCAAACTCAGGCGCTGGGGCGGCGCAGGCAAACTCAGGCGCTGGGGCGGCGCAGGCAAACTCAGGCGCTGGGGCGGCGCAGGCAAACTCAGGCGCTGGGGCGGCGCAGGCAAACTCAGGCGCTGGGGCGGCGCAGGCAAACTCAGGCGCTGGGGCGGCGCAGGCAAACTCAGGCGCTGGGGCGGCGCAGGCAAACTCAGGCGCTGGGGCGGCGCAGGCAAACTCAGGCGCTGGGGCGGCGCAGGCAAACTCAGGCGCTGGGGCGGCGCAGGCAAACTCAGGCGCTGGGGCGGCGCAGGCAAACTCAGGCGCTGGGGCGGCGCAGGCAAACTCAGGCGCTGGGGCGGCGCAGGCAAACTCAGGCGCTGGGGCGGCGCAGGCAAACTCAGGCGCTGGGGCGGCGCAGGCAAACTCAGGCGCTGGGGCGGCGCAGGCAAACTCAGGCGCTGGGGCGGCGCAGGCAAACTCAGGCGCTGGGGCGGCGCAGGCAAACTCAGGCGCTGGGGCGGCGCAGGCAAACTCAGGCGCTGGGGCGGCGCAGGCAAACTCAGGCGCTGGGGCGGCGCAGGCAAACTCAGGCGCTGGGGCGGCGCAGGCAAACTCAGGCGCTGGGGCGGCGCAGGCAAACTCAGGCGCTGGGGCGGCGCAGGCAAACTCAGGCGCTGGGGCGGCGCAGGCAACTCAGGCGCTGGGGCGGCGCAGGCAAACTCAGGCGAGGCAACAATACAAGCAGGACGGCATAACAAGAACCCCCATCATTAATGACAGGAGCATGGCACACTTCAATCACGACTTTCCCTTCAGCCTCAGGGATTAGTGTTTCCGGGGCAACACTGGCGTGGCCTCCACTACTCTTCAGAGCAGTAGACTCGGTCGCAATGACCGGAAAAGAGAGAGTTGAGGAGTTTGAACCACTCCTCCTCTTCTTTCTTTTCTTCTTTGATGGAGGTGGTGGTTGTGGCAAACCCTTGGAGGTGTCTAGAAAAGCCCTCTCAGGGCATGAGGTAGACAGACTCTGGACAGGAAGCTTTGCACAAGGTATGTGGGGAGTGCGGTTCTCCACCTTGGAGGGATCTGAGGCAAAAATGGGCTCAAAGACTTCAGGGCTTAGTATTGGAAGCCCATACCACTCTGGAAGGGAAACCTCTCCTTCGGACCTCCGGACTGCCTCTCTGGCTGCCCTTCTCCTCTTTTTCTGACCACGAGTCAGGGACGTGCCCTCCCCTGGTCTAGAAATAGAATAAAGGGGTCCAATGGGTAAGTCCCCTTTGCTGAAGTGGCAAGGCATGACCCCAGGAAAAGGGTCTGAGGCTAGTTCCCCCTTCAGGTCAGCAACAAGATCCACCACTTCCCAGAAGGACCAGCCTTTGATGTTCCCCAGTTCCTCTGATCTCACAGGATCATCAAGGCCCTCCAAAAACACCTGGATCATGTCTTCATCCTCCAATTCATAAATCTCAAAAAATTCCTCCACACTCCTAGCAAGGTCAAGGACACCAGCAGCCTGCTGTTTAGGCACTTCCTGGAATCTCAGGTATTCCAACCCCTCTGGCATGACCTGTGCCATTGAGGCCACTGAGAACCTTGGCTGAATCGAAGACCTCCTTCGTTCTCCTTGCTGGCTGTCGGCTGAGTTCATGTTTGGTTGCTGCATTCTGTCACGATCCTCATAAGAGATAAGGGTAGTAGCAGAACCCAAATGCACGACAGCCAGAGGTTCAGTCAGTTGCTTTATTAAAAAACAGAAAGTAACACAAAATAACCCACGAGGGGGAAAACCTCCAATAACTAAAGTAACGTAAACAGATAAGACTATGAGAAGGCTAAAACAGAACAACGACTACAGCAAGACTGAATACTTTTAACAGCCCGAAAGGTGTGACAAACATTAATGCAGCAACACTGAACAAAAGAAGAAGGGGTCTTATAAAGAGAGACAATTAACCTAAACGAGAACAGACACAGGTGACTTAATTCAACTGAACCGGGGATAATTAGACACAGGTGGAAAACAATCAAGACAGGAGTGAATTTACAAACTGCAAAGAATTAAACAGAAACAAAACTCTAATAATGATGAAAAACAAGAAGACTAGATACAAATAAAAACCAAAAGGGGAAAACCCATACACAACCCTGACACAAAATTTAAAGCTGCATTTTTGAAACTGCTTTTCATTCTACTAAAGCCATTTTTTTCTTGCGTTTTAGGGTCAATCTGCTAACTTTGACAAACCATGCAAACATCAGGTTACGTTTGAAAGTTTTTACTAAACCTTTCATTTTGAACTGACTATAAATATTCAAAACTGTGGACATATCAGCGGTGCATTTTACAAAAGATAACTGCATGTAGTGCATTAGGTGCAAATGTCTACCGTAAAAAGTAGGTTTATCCAATTTATATTAACATGTAACATCAGCAAACAATTAAGGTGTTGGACTTGGAATAAAGAGTATTTCTTCAGGGACAAATGTGGAAAAAGTAATAATTAATATACACTGAAAATCTTTTACAAATGCTAAAGTAATATTTTACATCATATTTCCAAGACTATAAGATGCTACCCTTACTTTTGTTACCTTTTTAGGGGGACAGATAGCAGCTTTCTTGGAGCACTTTCTCAGTGAAGAGCAAGTTAATGCTCATGCTCAGAAGCATGCTTCTCTCTCACTGTCCCTGGCTGCTGGAACATCTCTCAGCAGAAGCTTCTCTCTCACTGTCCCTGGCTGCTGGAACATCTCTCAGCAGAAGTTTCTCTCTCACTGTCCCTGGCTGCTGGAACATCTCTCAGCAGAAGCTTCTCTCTCACTGTCCCTGGCTGCTGGAACATCTCTCAGCAGAAGCTTCTCTCTCACTGTCCCTGGCTGCTGGAACATCTCTCAGCAGAAGCTTCTCTCTCACTGTTCCTGGCTGCTGGAACATCTCTCAGCAGAAGCTTCTCTCTCACTGTCCCTGGCTGCTGGAACATCTCTCAGCAGAAGCTTCTCTCTCACTGTCCCTGGCTGCTGGAACATCTCTCAGCAGAAGCTTCTCTCTCACTGTCCCTGGCTGCTGGAACATCTCTCAGCAGAAGCTTCTCTCTCACTGTCCCTGGCTGCTGGAACATCTCTCAGCAGAAGCTTCTCTCTCACTGTCCCTGGCTGCTGGAACATCTCTCAGCAGAAGCTTCTCTCTCACTGTCCCTGGCTGCTGGAACATCTCTCAGCAGAAGCTTCTCTCTCACTGTCCCTGGCTGCTGGAACATCTCTCAGCAGAAGCTTCTCTCTCACTGTCCCTGGCTGCTGGAACATCTCTCAGCAGAAGCTTCTCTCTCACTGTCCCTGGCTGCTGGAACATCTCTCAGCAGAAGCTTCTCTCTCACTGTCCCTGGCTGCTGGAACATCTCTCAGCAGAACCTTCTCTCTCACTGTCCCTGGCTGCTGGAACATCTCTCAGCAGAAGCTTCTCTCTCACTGTCCCTGGATGGTGGAACAAACTCCCTGATCCAGTCAGGAGAGCAGCAACACTAACAGCTTTCAACAAGCAACTGAAAACTCTTCTCTTTAGGGAACACCTACTATAAAAAAATAATTTTCCTCCTCTTTATTTTCTTCCTGCTTAGGTTAATTGATCAGTTGATACAACTTCTATTATGAGAAGCTGAGATAGACTTTGACGGTATAACAGATCTCATATTGTCTCTCCCCTACTGTAAGTTGCTTTGGACAAAAGCGTCCGACAAATGCATAAATGTAAATGCAAAAGTAAATGAAGACAGAACAGGCAAAACAAGCACTCACAATCTTAACGTTAAAATACATATACAGGAGTTTTTCAGTTAAAGACAATCGATCTAGCTTTCGATTAAGTATATTAAACAACAACAAAAGAGAGATCTAACATTAAGGTTTAATACATTAAGACTTCAATGGTTTCTGCTTACCAGCTATAATTAAAGTTGAGTTCTTGGGTACATTACGTCTTCTCATTCTGCGCTGGTCTCAGGACACTTCTGTCTCTCAAAACCCAGTCTCTGCAATTCTCCTGTCATTGTGATCAATCCTCTGTTTACTTCTCATGTGCATTTGAATTTCACACAAACCTATCAGGAGACTTTTTGAATGCAGTTGTGGTCCGGTGGATAAGGAGATCGACTTGTAATCTGAATTACAAGGTTACGATCTGGATTACAAACTGAATTACAATCTGGATCCGGGTTCGATCCCCAGATCCACTGAGTTGAAGGTGGAGTGAGTGATGAAACACTTGCTCTCCATCTTCAGCAACCACAGCTGTGGACCCCTAGTCCGACTGCTCCCCGGGCCCCGCAGCCATGGCTCCCACTGCTCCGGGTGAGTGCTCACGGTGTGTGTGTTCACTGCTGTGTGTGTGTGTGTGTGTGTGTGTATACACACTGGGATGGGCTACATGCAGAGCACACATTCCTGGACAGCTTGCAACCAGTCATTGAACTGAAAACATTATATTATCAGAGTTCTTTCCTATACTCCAATAATATTAAAGAGATGAATGTTTGTTCAGTGAAACACCAGAGATGGCTCAGAACTAATAGAAAATAATAACAACAATAAACAACTTTTAATTAGTCAGAAGTTTAGATGTATACTTTTACTTGAGTAAATGTGCATCATTTCAGTATAATTAAAGTCTATTTTTTGTAAAGTTTTAAATAAAAACAAAGTATATTGAGAACAGCATACAAAGGGATTGAAATTTGAAGCTGAGTATTTTCAGGCCCCCACACCACCAGCAGAGTGAGATATCTAGAAATCTCTCAGGAGAGGCTTCTTCTGTCCCTGTGTGTAGTAGGTGTGTGAATGCATTTGTGTGTGTCACCGAATCTCTTGGCTTTCTGAGCTCTTTTACATGCTGATGGAATGAATAGATGTGTTTGTTAGCTGGTGTGAACAAGCACAGTGTTTGGAGCAACTCTGATTGGATCCCAGGCTTGATTTTCACATTCAGTGCAGGGCTGTGAAAGCTGAAGCTCTTCGATGATTTACTCTCCGGTTCGAGAAACCCTGGCAAGTTGAAATGAGCCAAAGCAAAGAAGATACTATTTCATTTTCTCAAATGCATGAAATCAGTGAAGTTTCAGTGAGAGGTTAAACTGCAGCTGAGAGTCAATGTTAAAAATCCAGGTAATGGAGCGATGCAGAACCGTGGATCTAGATGATTTGATGTTCTGAGCGATTTATAGCATGTTTATGAGGTGTTCCGGGTGCTTGTGAAGTGGTTGCCAGGTCTACAGAGGGCACAGCCGGCCTGGCTGATTTACTGGATCGTGGATATGGCCCTCAGGCAAAACCAGTCCAATCACTTAAAGAATTAACAATGTCTACAGAGTCTTTCTCCGGTGCTTTGACCTTGAAATGTGCGTGATGTGTGTACTTGAAGAACTGAGACTTTTGTGTACAGACATAAAAACATTCTTTAGCAATTCTGCACATAAAGCAACATGAAACATCTGCTGTAAGTTCAGGTAGTTTGTCCTCGTTGTTTTGTCTTTTTCTCATGCATTGTTTTTGCTTTGCGCAAATTGCTGTTGTGTGAAAGCTCTACTGTATATAATTAAAGTTGTGTTGAAGATGTCAAGATTTTTTTATTCAATATTTCAAGGTCCTCACAGTTGTTGAACTGAGTAATTAAGGTTAACTTAATTACTCAATAAATATATCTGCTCAAAGTCAGTTATGCATATACATAAAGTTGGCTCTTTTATAGCTGCTGGATTTTCTGTATTTCTGATAAAATACTACTTGAATAATTAGCAAAGTGAATACTGTTTGTATGCAATGAGAAATCATGTTCATAGTCAACCTTGACAAACACTGAGTAATGCATTCTTAAAAAGCACTTAACTGCAACAGACATGTTTTAAAGAGAAATTGTATAAATTATATTCGTCATTGAAATGCAAAACATTTTCAAAGTTATTGAAAATGTAAAATACTTTGTTTTGTTATGTCGCTCATCAGGTGCCTCTTGGACCTCTCTTTCTCTCTCTTTCTCTCTCTCTCTCTCTCTCTCTATCATGAACTACAGTAAAAGAGCACAAATCTTGCAAACGAATTGTTTTGGTTAATGTTAAGAAGCTGTGTTGTTTCCTCCCTATTATCTCATTCAACTCGTTCAGTTTTATACTAATGAGCTACAGTAGCTGTTTGAATCAGCAGCAAAACAGAATTTTGACATTTTTCTGAGATGAAATGCAGACCATGTCTCGGCTAAAGCTGTGGGGATACTGCATCGGTGACAATCTGTTGCTACTCAGAGCTCCATGCAGCGCTGTTGCTGTGCAGTTGCGAGGGTCTACTCAAAGAAGCTTATCGGTCCAGCTCAAGTTATTCCCCCCTGATCTCTAGGTGATATAGGTGTGTTTAGAAGGAGCTTGATTTCAGGTCGGTGGGATGTTATTACTGGCTTGGCTGCCATGGCCAGTCATTTCATTTACTAGAAAAGCCTCCTTGCCCTCTATTGTAAGCTGCAGGATTCATTAGAAATGAATTCACAAAAGAAATAAGCACCACACACCATACTTTAATGAGATGGTTCGGACTGCTTTTGAGTAGTAGACTTATTGATTTTAGGATTACAACATTTTAGACCTTTGGTTGTGTGACTGAAAATCTCTCAAATATCTTAATGTAAGAAATGTTTGAACAGTATCTGGAATTCATTCATGTTAAAAGTATAGTCTTTTTTTAACCACTTCAATAAAAAAGGAGAGGGGTGGATAAACACTTACATTATGGAGGTAACACAAAATGTTTAATTATATGTTTAATTGTCTGTCACTTGAAAATGACTGGCAGATTTTGATACATTTTTGTTTCACGTTTTGCAACAGAGAGAAGACAGTAAAACTATTCTAATGAAACTATTGTTTCAAATTGAATGTATCTAAAACCAGTACATGTTGCCTCTTTTGTAATATAAATATGTTTTAATACTAAATTAGTTTTAACATTTATGCAAACTACTACTTTTTCTAAGTAAATGCGGCAGTTTACTGAGAATACCTTACAACATTTTAACCACAACACTTCAGCTTGATCTCAGAGTGTAAAAAAAATCTTTTTTATCCATTTATAAAAATAAAAACAATCCAATCTATAATTTTCATTATTCCTATCCTCAGATCTCTTGTTTGTTTGGGTGTTCACCTGAGACCACTAGAAAAACTTTGAGTTAGAATTTGATTGTGTAACAACTTGCTTATTGTCGCTCCATCTATTATACAGTATGTCATTTTGGATAAATCATATACTAAATTAATAGTTGAACATTTGAGAAACAATTGAACCAATGAGGATGTGTCGGTGAAGTCTTATTTACAGGGTTAGGTTTAAGGTTAGGAAATATTTATTTATTCCACAGGACCTGTCTGACAACATGCATCATTGGCTCCTTATTGTTATCATGGAAAGCTAATTTATTTACAGTTAAATAGCATTATCCATTATATATATATATATATATATATATATATATATATATATATATATATATATATATATATATATATATATATATATATATATATATATATATATATATATATATATATATATATATATATATATATATAGTTTTTTTACATGCAGAAATGGACTTATTATTTCACATGTTACTAATTGGCAAAATGTCCAACGCAGGAACGCTCAGCATTCACATTGCTTTCAGTAGACCTGCATGGCTCATCAATCAAACTTTGATCTGTTCTTTAAGACTGTGGTAGAAAACCAGCGTGCAGAGGAAGCCATGAAGGCATTGAACCAGCAACCTTCTTGTTGAGAAATGTTTAAAAATATATTTTCCAAAGATGATTTAATATTGATTATGAAATATTTCACTCACGACTCGACATGACTAGAAAACATTCCTATTGTCAAGTTCTTCAAGGATTTTTGACCAAATTGCCCAAACTTGAAAAAAAGGCCTTAACATATTGAGAAAGAAAAAGGTAACTCAAAGCTCTGATTTCCACAAAATTTGGTTTATTTGTGGGCCTGTTCGCAGGACATGCCAGGGCTCAGATTATAAACCTATACAAACAAACAAGCATGACAATAAATGTACAAACTAACGTTTATACATTTATGCATTTGGCAGATGCTTTTGTCCAAAGTGACTTACATTAGGGGAGAGACGATATGAAATCTGTTACACCGTCAAAGTCTATCTCAGCTTCTCATAATAGAATTGTATCAACTGATCAAAAAACCAAAGCAGTGAGGAAGTAGAGGAAGAAGATAAAGACAGAGGAGGAAAAAAAGAAGGTAGTTTTTTTTTATTTTTATTTCATTTTATTTTTTTTATAGTAGGTGTTCCCTAAAGAGAAGAGTTTTCAGTTGCTTTCTGAAAGCTGTTAGTGTTGCTGCTTTCCTGACTGCATCAGGAGTTTGTTCCACCATCCAGGGACAGTGAAAGAGAAGGTTCTGCTGAGAGATCTTCTGCCTTTGTGGGACGGAACCACGAGTCACTGTTCCTTCTCTGAGCGCAGGTTTCTGGAGGGCATGTAAGAGAGTAGGAGCTTGTGGAGGTAAACAGGGGCTGATCTGGAGATAGTTTTGTATGCCAGCGTTAGGGATATGAATTTAACCCGAGCTGCAATGGGGAGCCAATGAAGAGTGATGAAGAGGGGAGTAACATGACCTCGTTTCGGTTCTTTGAAAATAAGATGAGCTGCAGAGTTTTGGATCATCTGCAGAGGTTTGAGCGTACTTAATGGAAGTCCTGCTAGGAGAGCGTTGCAGTAGTCCAGACGTGAGAGGACCAGAGCCTGAACCAGGAGTTGAGTTGCATGCTCAGTTAAGAAGCGCCTGATCTTTCGAATGTTGTGCAGTGCAAATCTACACACTCGAGTTGTCTTTGTGATGTGGTCTTTGAAGGACAGCTGTTCATCCAAAATCACTCCAAGATTTCTGACTGAAGGAGAAGGGGTGACTGTAGAGGATTCCAACTGAATGGTGAGGTCGTGATGCACAGAGGGATGGGCTGGGATCACCAGAAGTTCTGTCTTGGCCATGTTGAGCTGCAGGTGATGGTTCTTCATCCAAGTAGAGATGTCGTTTAGGCAGTCAGTTATGCGGGTAGTTACTGACAGGTCATCAGGGGGGAACGACAGATAGAGTTGAGTGTCGTCAGCGTAGCAGTGGTAGGAGAATCCGTGTCTGAGGATGATAGGGCCCAGGGAGGTGGTGTAGACGGAGAAGAGAAGTGGGCCAAGGACTGAACCCTGGGGAACCCCGGTGAGTAGTTTATGAGTGTTGGAGACCTCACCCCTCCACCCGACACTGAAAGATCTACCAGTGAGATAAGACTCAAGCCAATCGAGTACAGTTCCAGTGATGCCCATCGCAGAAAGAGTGGAGAGAAGGATCTGATGGTTGACTGTGTCAAACGCTGCAGAGAGGTCTAGTAGGATGAGGGCAGATGATCTGTGGTTAGCCCTGGCCCCTCGCAGCGCTTCTGTTACAGACAACAAAGCTGTTTCAATTGAGTGTCTGTTCTTGAAGCCTGATTGATTGTCATCAAGTTTGTTGTTCTGAGTCAGGAAGGTAGAGAGCTGATTGAAGACGACTCGCTCGATGAGTTTTGCAGCGAAGGGCAGCAAAGAGACAGGTCTGTAATTTTCCACCAGTGATGAGTTGAGTGTGGGTTTCTTGAGAAGCGAGGTGACTCTGGCCACCTTGAAGATGTTAGGGAAAATGCCGGTAGTGATCGAGGAGTTGATGATTTGAGTGAGGGCAGGCGTGACGGTAGGTGAGATGGTTTGTAGAAGGTGAGAGGAGATGGGATCGAGGGGGCAGGTGGTTGGATGCGCTGAATGAAGGAGTTTGGACACCTGATCTTCTGTGAGTGTGAATGCGGACATGAAAGTTGTCGAGGATGGTGGATGAATTTGTGTGCAAGGTGGTGTAAACTGCCGGCTGATGGTGAGGGTTTTGTCTATGAAGTGATCAGCGAAGTCATCTGCAGTGAGAGAGGTTGCTGGGGGAGGTTGGGGTGGGCAGAGGAGTGAGTTGAAAGTCCTGAAGAGCTTTCGGCTGTCCTTGGAATGTTCAATCTTGTCGTGGTAGTATGTAGTCTTCGCGTCATGTACCTTGCTTGAGAAGGTTGAGAGTGCAGTCTGGTACGCTTCGAGATCTGCCATGCTCTTTGATTTCTTCCATTTGCGCTCTGCTGATCTGAGGGTGGACCTCTGTTCCCGGAGAGCGTGCGACAGCCAAGGGTTTGATGGTGTTATTCTGGCTGGCCTGGAAGAGAGAGGGCATAGTTGATCGAGGCATGTAGCGAGTGTGGAGCAGAAACGGTTAATTGCATCGTGAGTGTTTAAAGAGGAAAATACAAAAAACAAAGAGCATCCACATAGTTAAAAATTGTCCTTCCTACCAGTGGTCCTCTCAAGCTGACATCTTTAGTCTCTCCTGCAGTTGCTGCTTGACTTCTAGATTGTTTGGTTCATCTCTACAAACGATGCTCTTTAATTAAACACCTAGTCACAGCAGAGGTGTCACATGAGCGCCAATGGCCAATCACCTTCTTCTTTTAATTTTTTTTACCCAGAACGGTTCAACACCTATCTCAAAGGTTATTGTAAATACACATCAGCACTGACTGTGTATAAAATGTAACATACATGGGAATACATGACATTAATCTTAATATCTATGGACATCGCATGTTGAAATCACGCCCATTGATCATTGCATGTTGCATAACACTGATAACAACAGTTTAAATATCCCACCTTTTTTATTACTAAGATTGTGAGCAGATCTGGCTGATCCATAGCTGCTTTGCAATGCTGTTTATCATAAAATGCTCATCAGAAATAAAACTCTTTAATAAAACAAAGCTCTTTGGCAATATTCTAAAGCTTTAAACACACACGTTAATGAAAAATATTTACTGGCCACCAGCTGTAATATGACTTTTTAAACCTCCCCGAACATTCTTTGGACAGCTTCTGAAGTGCAGCAACAAAAAAAACTGCTCATCAACAAACCAAAATCCACAAATTTGAGGTGTTGGCCACTTAATATCATCATGGGTGAAGCAGCAAAAGCTTAATTGTTTTGAGTTTCAAACAATGAAGAACAACTCCGAGGTTCCTTTAAGCACTAATAAATACTACCATTAAATATTTAAAATTAAATAAGGTGAATGAGATTCCCTTTGACCCCTCTATAATTAGGCAGGTCTGAACAGAATTCCGCTGAAGTTAACTGTTCACTCAAACCTTTCTATTTTGATTTAGAGCTCACATGTTCTCCTCTTGGCGCCTCATTTTTCATGTCAGCAAGATCATCATAGCGACTTGAATAATTTTCCGATTATGAAGCTTGAGCTTGACCATGAGCATTTCCCTCTGGCTAAAGTCTAGCTGAGCTGCACGACTTTGATAATTCCGTTCCTTTGAGGTCTTTCGTTTTCTCCTTCAGGTAAAGCTCAGTGCAGAACACACACGGAGCTCTGGGATCCCTTCAGTAGAAACGCCTAGATCGGGACAATTATTCCATTAGCACGCTGGTGAAAATTTTCCTTCGCTTGAATTAGTAAACAGTTGCATGGCACAAACAGAACTGCCAGTTATAATTTTGTTTTGTGTGTAATTTCGACTTATAAATCATGTGTTTGTGAATAATACAGCAGCGTGATTCTGTGATAGATTGCGCTGTTGGAACACATTGCCAAACATGATGTATAACCCTATTACCAGAGTCAGCCTGCATCAAACTTCTTTACTGAGACAAACATGGAATATTTGAACAGGAGGGTTTTATGTGTCGAGCTTGTTTTGAGATTTGAATGGCATGAATAATTTATGTTTGTGTCACAGGGGAAAAGAAATGTGAAGATCTCTGACCAACAGGAGGCAGATGTTCTTTATACGCGTTTAGCCGGAACATCAATTCGCATGAAAGGTTATCTAAACTGGATGCTAATTTGATTCTTTTTATTTATTGCAAAAACACAAATGGCATCTTTTTGTGTGTGTTGATGTTCTGGTTTAAAATAACAGAACTCTTCTGTTAGGTTTCTTATATTGCAGCATGTTGAATGCTGTCAGTGGTTATGCTAATTTCTTCTCAAGCCAGCAAAAGCCTCCCACATAAATTATGTTTGTTATTTATCTTTGCAGAAGTGTGCGCACCTAGAAGTAGTTGGATCTCAAATAGACACTTTTAGAGATCATTTCTGTCATGATCAAACAGTGGGTTGATCTGACACTCGTATTAATTAGTTGCTGTCAATGTTATTTTTTACCAGTTCATGATATCAAAAGTTTTTTTTGTAGATACTTTATTTTGATGAAATATGTTTCTCTGTATGAATATATAATATACAATTCGGTTTATATGACATAATTAGTTTATGAGATAATGAGAGCAAATGAGAGCGACTTCAACAAACAACTATAAATTGTGTGAATTGAACAATTGTAATAATTAAGCACAAATACAAACCTTTAAATTATTAACATAAAAGACAAATATGTGTTTTCAACACTTCTACTTTTTTCATCATTTTTTAACATTAAATGGGTTTGGTACACTGTGTATAGAAAGTGTAAGTTTTTATGTGTGCATGCTAATTATTGACAAAGTTTATTAAACCTTTAACTTATTAAAAACGTGCTTAAATTCCTGAAGTCTAAGAATGCTTCTTTAGTAAATAAAAAATAACCAAGAAGAGAGAGAAAGAGACCAAGAGAGAGAGAGAGAGAGAGCGAGAGAGAATAATCATATACTGTTGTAATGTTAAAACCCTGTTTAGTAAGAGAAATATAGCTAAGTTAAAATAACTGACCATCAGCAACTTAACAAAATGAACATAAAACACGGAGCTAATCTTAATTAACTTAATTGTTGAGGAAACAAGAGGCAACATAGAGTGGAAACGAGGCAAATAAATAAAAGCAAAATAGACATGAGGCAGAGACTTAACTTCTGGCCAACAAGTGAAGTAAACTAAACACAAGACTAACTAATCAATTCATTAAACTAATATGGGAATTCAGTACATATAGTAAAAAAAGTCTTCAATGTATAAAAACATTTTAAAAAGCATCACATTGGTAGCATACGCTTTTTCTTGCTGCTCATGCTGTAAGTAAACATAAAATATGCAAAATAAAATTATCTGGATTCTAAAAATGATTCAAAATACTGTAGTGAGTTAGAGAAAAAGCAAACCCAAGCGTCACAACTCTACAGTATATCTTGAATTTTTCACGTTTTTGATTTTCACATTTTGGTACATGATTTTTTTCATGACAAACTGACTTGGGGTTTTTTTTTCGCAGTTGCCCTTGAAAATGTTTAAGTTTTTCTAGTTTTTCATCATCCTTGATTGCTGGTGTTTGCTGAGCTTTATGTCTATTCACAACAATATACAGCATGCTGCACATCAATGCATTCGTATCATAGTCAAAACCTTTGTGTTAAACATACTTCCTTTGTGTTTTCTGAAGACTTATTGTATAGTCTGCAGTTTTTATATTGTGAGATTTTGAATGGATCCTTAAGATTATGAAAAAGCCTTCATGGCACATTTGCAGAGCACAGAGGCCACGTCTATTACCATAATAAGCTTCTGATTAAAAAGATAGAGTTGTGCATATTTTGAGTGCAATGTCCTGAAAATCCATCTTTTCCTAACTGCAGATTTAAAAATCAATTAATTCTGCAGGCTCTTATTCATTACTGTTTGTACAAGTTAATTTACCATTTACAAATATTTATTTCAGATCAATAATATGCAGGTGTAAGGAGGGCAGTTGGGCCCAGTATATATTATCCTTCCGAAGAATGAATTTTGATTGCTATTTCTGTGATGAGCTCTGCAATGACAAAAGTACAACACAAGACGGATCGTTTAGGCACCTGAAATTCTGACAATCTCATTGATCAACCTTCGATCAAATCAGAAGATGGACTTTTTAGGCTTTCTGTGAACATCTAACTTATGCTGCAATTAGAGACAGAGAGAGAGACAGAGAGAGAGACAGAGTGAGAGAGAGAGAGAGAGACAGAGAGAGAGAGAGAGAGAGAGAGAGAGACCAGAGAGAGAGAGAGAGAGACAGAGAGAGAGAGAGATAGAGAGAGCGAGAGAGAGAGAGAGAGAGAGAAGACTATGAGATATAAATAGAGATAAAGCAGAGTAGACGAGTGAGAGTAGATAGATCTAGAGAGAGATAGAGAGAGATAATATAGAGAGACAGAGAGAGAAGAAGATAGACATATAGATAATAGATATAGATATAGAGATAGGAATATACATAGATCTAGAGAATAGAGAGAGATAGATATAGATAGACATACATAGAGACATAGATATATAGATAGAACAGATAGAGACATATATAGAGATATACAATATACATATAGAGAGAGAGAGAGAGAGAGAGAGACAGGAGAGAGAGAGAGAGAGACAGAGAGAGAGAGGAGGGAGAGCAGAGAGAGTGCTATGTAAAGGACACACTAATTTATTATTTTCTTACCTTTGTAAGTTAAGCTAATTGTGTAGCGATAAAATACTTTTATGATAGTACTTGTAATGTGATTATTATAGAAGATTAGACAGATGAGGGAGTGGAAGAAACAAAACAAATGATTTTTGATCTGTTTTATATTAACATGTACTGTTGTACATGTTTTGTTTTTATTTGTTCCTTAATTATGCTTTTATTCAAAGGTGCACTTTATCTTTTTGATATAATGTATTTTTTAGGATCCTTTATGCAACTCAGGCAGGGTTCAATGAGAGCTTCTCCATGTAGAAGCTTCTGGAGGGCTCAAAGGGGCTCTCACAGACGCGACGATGGCCCTCCCCTTTTCTTGGACCCAAAGAATTTGAAAGACAATGCTGTTACAGTCAACTCGAACTCGGATTTTCCACTTTTGTTTGTGTGCTCTTGAGAATTTAAGCTTGTGCGTTGTAGTTAGTTAGTTAAGTGTTATATGTTTTGGTAATTAAACTGCTTGTCTCACAAATACAGCTCTTGTCTCAGCTTATCTCTTTGCTGACATCGAAATTTAGATCCTGTTACCTAGCCCATATTCAAGGCAATATTTTGATCTAAAATATTTGACAGATTTCCCAGCGATGGATTGCGGCTGGAAGAGCATCCGCTGCGTAAAAGATATGCCAACATGAAGATGAATGATTGAATATTTGACAGAAAGAACTACCTGTAGCTATATTTTGATTCTCGCTGGACGAGAGTCAGGAAGGTTTAAGGTAGTGAATCTAAACCAAGCTAAATCATCACAGGTGATTTCCATTTCTGATCGCTACAAAAATTCCATTCCACAGTTGTAATAATATGTATAGGAATCAAGATTCCTCAAAACAGTCCCAGGGTTCTACATAAAACACATATATTTATCTACAAGAAAATATATTCACTGACAGCTGACTCAAAGATACAAGATGTGCTTACAAATGATCTAACACACGTTTGTATATCATAGTTTACTCTCATTTTAACAGTTACAGTTTTGGTTTCTTTAATTTGCTCTTGACAACTTTTGGGTTATAATATGAAATCCTTTTAATAGAATTTTGATGGAAATTAGTACAATACAGCAGTACAATACAAGTAGCCTTGTATTGGATTCTGGATGATAAAAGTAGCTTGTATTGTGGTGGAGGGTTACCAGTAACGCACATGTGATTACAAACTCTTCTTAGAATTTAAGCCAAGTTCAGACTCCAGCCCAAAGTGAATAAAAAAATTCTTAAAATGAAGTCACAGTGTTTATCCCAGCAATTCTAACGCCAACTTTGCCAGTTTTTTATTACAACCCTTGCTCTTTTTCATCTCAATCTTTTTTTATATATGCAATTCATTAGTGATAAAGTTGGCTCTCATCAAAATGATGCCAATAAAGCCACAATAGTGGCTAGAGAAGCGCTCAGTTCCAGTTTACTTTCTTTAACAGAGCATTCTGGAAGACGTAGTTTCCTCTTCTGCACATCAAATCCACATTCCTTTCACACAGAATATAGATAGCTGTTGCATATTATTTATATCGTATATATTGCACCAAAAAATCTGAATTGAGCATTAAGTACTGTCGTTTGAATGTAGTCTTGGTTGCACTATTTTGCTTTGCACATGTTTTAACAAATTGTTTGATTGCATAAGCAATTTAGGATCAGTTAGGGAAAGTAATTAACCAGGTTGTAGTCAGTTAGCGTTTGGAGAAGGTTTTCAATTTTTTATTTATTTTTTTAAATCTTTTTAATGCAGTTCTCAAAGTCAATCAAATGATCAATTTGTGGTCAAGTGTCAACATATTTTTAAGGTCATTACAACAACAAATAACCCTTAACTAGGGATTACATTGGATAGTTTTATTATAAAAAGCTAAGCATTTATATATACATATCTGTATATATATACATCTATATAGTTTATGAGATGTAATAACTCCATATAATCAGTTATTCTTACAACATCCCTTAGCAACTGCATAGCAACATGCAGAATCCTTTTAGAATCCAAGAGTTGCTCCTGGTGCAAGCACTCAATTTTTAAAAGATTTTTAAATCAGATATTGCTTCAATAAATGCCAAAAAGTAGGGCAATATGAGACACCTGAGGCATTCTGGGAACATATCAATCTCTGTTACTTTTTACAGATTCTTTGCTTTCAGCAGAATCTTTGCTTCCTGCACCTCTCCTGATGCCTAAAATGGACAGTCTTCCAAGAATCACCATTCACCCAACACAACGCTTTCTTATTTTCTGAGTCTTACATTTAGATGAGTCAATATATCTTTGAACAGCAGGTTAGGAGAGGAAGGTTTGAGCTACCACACATCAGCCTCGAAGCTTCAAAGACTTGTAGAGGATCTGCAAAGAGGAATCTGACAAAACCCTTTCTTAGATGTGTGTATGGGACCCTATTTCTTGCAATCAATTTATAATGCTTTCCAATGCATTTTTATTCATTGATGTTCTGTTGCTTACAGCTGAAGACAATATACGGTTTAATTTAAAGAGGATAAAGTGGTCATAATCAGCAAATCAAATACTGATGGCCTGTCCCTCATGTTTGGACATTCTCTTGAGATTTACAAAATATGAGTACAACAGTTCAATACATTTTTAATCAGGTGAAACCAAAAAGGAAGTACAGTTGATATTTAATGATTTAATGAGACAGCACAAAGAGGTCCAATGAGTTGTGCAGAAAAATAAGAAACTAAGTCCAGCCATACAGTCAAAAAAAAGATGATTTTGCCAGGTCTGTCCCTCCTAAATTATAAAATATTGTTGTTCCAATCTTGATCTCTCGTCTTCTGTGTGCGTTTTTCCACTGACTAACTTGTTGCATATCGGTCAGTTGCTGTAAAGACATTTCCACACCCTGCAACATGATGCTGTGCTAAGCGACCTGTGATTGGTATTGATTGACATATCAGGTAAATGGTGTCCTGGGTGGGGTTTAGTCAAAGAGAGCAACAAAACACACCCAAGACTAGCTAATGAGGGCCAGTGTTTCGTAGATTGCCCTCAAAATAGTGATCAAGGATTCTGGCTGGACTAAAATGTTCTCTATATTAGTACTTGCAGTTCCATAATTTTCTGTGTCCTGTATCTGGTGACTGTGAAAGGTTCTCTGGGTTAGATTTTTACACACTGCTCTGTTAAAGGTACTCCACTCCAAAATTACATTTAGTCACATGAATCATATTTCAGCATTACATTTCGTATCTAAACTTTGATGGCAGATGGAGACATTTGGTGGTGTTCTAAATGCCGTTTTAGGTATTAAAATCTACAAGACATGAGTGTCAACGGGGCAATCACAACCCTCCAGGAGAATATCCAAAAAGTGTTTACATAAAAGTGTTTGAAAACACATTGGAGGTTAGCAATTGCTGACTCCATTTCCATTTTTGAAGTGGTTCTTCTAATCCAGAATTTGTAGTGTTGCTTGTTTCTAACAAGGCTTACATTCACACAGTTACCTGAAAGCATGTGAAAAAAGAATACTACAGATATACAGGGATTGGGAATTTATATACATAAATAAATAGAGGGATAGGGAAAGATGACAACAGATGCCTTGTTCATAATTGGACACAGTGCCTGGCAGTTTCCATCGTGGCACATGGAGCAGAGGTAGTGCCAGTTGAGTTAGTGGGCTGAGGCACGCACCAGTGACTCACCTTCCCCTGCTTCTCCATCCTCAGCCTCATATTCACAAGAATGATGTGTTTCCTCTCAATTCTCTATTTTTGAGTCGCAATGCTCACCCTCACCTTCATGTTCTACATGGCTTTCAGGAAGGGCTCAGAGATAATAGCGTACGGGGGTCATTTCTGGAGCTCATCGCAAATCACAGCTGACCATGCTGACGTAATGATGCCCATATTTCATCTCTGTCAGCCGGTGGCATTTCTCTGGGTAATGATTGGAAACCTTCACCTTTTTTCCTTCAGTTTCTTTTATTTTCTCACAGTGCTGCATGAGACTTCAATCAATGCTGAGAATCGATACTGTCAATTTCGCTCAGTTTTAACTTCATGAGAGGGAAATTGATGTTGATGAAAGTGATTTTTCCCATTCGGTTGGTTAAGAGAAGTGAAAAAAGGAAACCTGTTTCAAAGATGTAACAGAAAAGAGTAAATTTGACTGAAGTTGCTCAAACGTTTATCTCAGCACAGCAGGATTTTTTATTTGGTGTTGAATCTGACAAGCAACGTTCAGACATTTTTGAGACTCTTGGGGTTGTTGTAAGAGAGCTAGGATTGACATTCAGCAGTTTGTATCGGTTCTTTTCAGTACGCCTTTATGAATGTTCGTTTGAAAATACTTAAATGTTTATGAAGCATTTGATCAATCTTCAGCCAGTATTTAACTTTCATTAAGAACGGTTTAAACGTCAACATTTTTTTTGTTGTGACACAAATACTCTTTGAAATCCATATTACACTCACAGTATAGTCTATGAATACGATTGTTTAAGATTGTATTATATATTAAACCAAATACTTCCCAGCTGTTATTCGCCTTACAGTTTCCATAATCGTTTTACACCACAATATTGGAATGCAATAAATAGTTTTAAGCTGAGTAAAACTAACCAAAGAAAATAATGTTTCAGCATAGGATGTCATAAAGTGTAAATAGTGTTGTGCCTTTAAGTGCTATCTATAGTACTGATATAATTTATATTACTAATGTATTTTGTAAAAAAAACATACATGTTATAAGGAAAGTCATAAATTATGATCAAGTAGCCCAACTTAAAAATATTTTGATTCATAAAGTCCAGCCATCATTATGTAACACAAAGTATAACATGCTTTTTTATCTGACTAGCAACACTTTGATAACGAGTAACAATAACTCCAGGTCACTTGTGCAAACAGGTGGGATGGCAGGAGTGCCACTTTCGGTATATGCCAACTTACGTGTTCTGGAAAATTTTTAGAAAATGTATTATTTTATTTTATATCATTTTTTTAAGTTGCGTTTAGAATTTGGTACTTGTATCGTTAATTAATCAAATATTAAGGATTCCAAGTGAGATTTTCTAAAGGATGTGTTTTTGCAATTTATGTAAAGTAAAGCTAATTAAACACAATGTTTTAAGTGGTTTAAATGAACAGATTGGTAACCTCATTGATTTCAGTTTGATGAGCTGAGAGTCATATGAAGGAGTTTCCTAACACTAAAAATGTAAATAAAAATAAGAAAAGAAAATTAAGCCTTAAAAAGACATATTTACCCTTGTTATGTCTGAAAAATACAGTAAATCTGGACATAAACATATTAAAAAGGCAGTTAACACCATCATTATCAGAGCCATCCACAGACCTTTTGAGGGGAGGGGCATGTGCTGAAACTGAAAAAAGCCCCCCCCCCCAACCCCTCCATGAAACCCTACGACCAATGAAATAGCGCACAATAGTATTCTTTTATTTAATTAGTGTTTAAGAACTTTTATACAGATAGTATTTGTATATCTCTATTTGTGCAATAAAACTGGTTGCATGAAGTCACGGTGGCGCAGTGGGTAGCACGGTCGTCTCACAGCAAGAAGGTCGCTGGTTCTAGGCTCGGCTGGGGCTGGTTCTCATGTTCTCCTCGTGATGGTGTGGGTTTACTCGGGTGCTCCGGTTTCCCCACAAGAACAAAGATGCGTATGCGCACAAGATGCGCACAAGTCCTTATGCGGTATAAGTGAATTGAGTAAGAACGAGTTAAAGAGTGAATGAATAAAGTGTGTGAATGTTTCCCAGCGATGGGTTGCGGGTGGAAGGGCATCCGCTGCGTAAAACATATGCCAGAAGAGTTGGCGGTTCATTCCGCTGTGGAGACCCCGAAAGGGAAGAAAGCCGACATGAAGATGAATGAATGGTTGCATGAAGAAAGAAAATTCTTGTCTGAATGCGCTGAAACGTTTTGAGGCGTTCGGGGGGGTGGATTTGTGATGTTTGACTGAAAGTTTGATCGGTTATGAGATGCACTTTTTAAAGTTTTTAGCTGGCTAAATATTTGCTAAAAAGACAAACAGACGTGAAGGGTTACAAATAATATTGGTTTATGAATTAAAAAAGAAAAACCTCCCCCATAAAAAAGCAAACTTAATTACAAAAAGGGCATGTGCTCTGCACAGGTTGAGCTCTATCTGTGCGTGCCTGATCATTACACTTTGTGATAATTTGTTGTTTAGCAAATACATATTGAAAGGAAGTCCTTGTCCAATCAAAATCATTTGTGCATTAAACATTCAAGTAAGCAGCTTATTTTATAATGGAATACTTAACACTTAGTCCACATAGTCGGAAAAGGACGGCAGAAGAATTTAAGCGGGAGGAATGTGTAGTTTAATTGTCGAAGGCTGTATTGTGAGAAGGAAAATAAAATAATAAAAGGAAATATTTTCAGCGTAATATTTTGAAGTGGTTGTTGATAGTATTTGTATCACTGCCCTAAATAGCAGTTTTGAAACGTTTGAACGTGCCTCTCCCTCACCACCGCGTTGATCTGTACAGGAAAGGTTTTAAGAGAGATCCCTCCTCAGAACACGAGAGCGGTGAAGCTCCGTTATCCAGTGAGCGTTTGCTGTTCCTGTACAAGTCTGGCAGCTGAAGTTCAGGCATTGATGGGAAGTTTGAAAAGAGCTTAAGTGCTTGGCTTTTCTCTCTCCGGGGCTGATGCAGGTGTGGGCTTTTTATCACTGCAAAATACCTGTCCAACAAAAAAAAACAACTTTTAAAATCTTATTTTATTGCCAAACATTTTTATCAATAACTATAATTTTTTTTGTGAATGATGAAAGAAGTTTGAAATATTGGGCCACTTCAGATCAGAAATTTGACAATTCATCTTTTGATGTTTTTGTGAAACTGTTGTAATTAATACACATATTTACATAACATCTACAATTCAGTAGGTGTCAACAGATCGGTCAATGATAAGGCTTCACTTTAATGAGCCAAATCAAATCCTGGAAAGTGATATAACATTGTGTATGGAAATTGTAGAGCCAGGTTTCTAGTATATATAAAAAAAAAAGGCAGGCTTTTGAGTTGCTAGATGAGTGTTGCTTTAGTGATAAACATGAACAAATGATATGCTAATTGCACTTAAATCATATTTTCGTTGATGCACAAAAGATCAACATCTTGAAAACATTTCCAAAATGATACTATCAGAGGAGTTTGCTCGCTGTCAGTGTTTTTTTGTCAGCGTTTAGAGGTTTGCTTAATTTCATTACACCCACACATTCGTTGTCTGTCTTTAGGGTTATTTTTAGTCGGAATGGATAAAGTTTTTGATAAATTATCAAAACATAAAAAATGAATGTGCCTGTGTTTAACAAGGCGGGATAGTTATTGTAAGGCGCATTATTTTAGTAATATATGGAACAAAGGGGGATAAAGAATTTTGAAATGCTTTAAAGTTTTTGAAGGCAGGCAAATTATAGGTACCACTGTGTAGAGCAGAGTTTATGATACGTGGCCTTTACGCTGGGAACATGGTGAGATGGAAGCCTCCCTGCAGCTGCCAAGTAGCCGGTAGTTGACGCAACAAGCTTATGAGATGCAAGATAATCCAAGCCTGCAGCTGCGTTATGTATGGTTTTATCCGAAAGTAGAACAACACAGACGTAAAAAAGTACAATTCATCTAAAATCAGACAGATTTTCATACTGCTGTTGTGTGAGAAAGCAGTGCCAGTCTTGTTTAACAGAACAGATGCTACCAGGATTAAACTGTTCTTATGTATAAAGTTTTGTTATATGAAGCTGAAGGAATATATTTGCTTTGGGTCACAATTATATTTTAAACTTTGCCAGAAAAAGCTTTTAAATGTTCATGCTATTATGTTTTCAAAATAGCGTAGTCAAATTTCTGAGTGTAGGAGCTGAACTTTAACTTGGCACACTTTTGTTGTAGAGTCATGAGTCTAACAGATGGTGCGGTCATGTTTTGTGACATAATACTTGGAAGCATATTTTAATGACATCCCAATATCTAATTAAGACATGTTTGAGAGAAGCCAAGCAGATTGCATGTGAATCTTGCATGTAGGTGTGATCTTTGAAAAAGCTTGTTGGACTATAAAAAACCCGAGGACCATAAACCGATAAATAAGAAAAGCAACAAAATGTATTTTTTTCTTTTTATTTTTGAGCATGACATTTATTTTAGTTGTGGTACAATCAATACATGAGATGCTTTAAATGATGGAGCTTGAAAGTGGGCAGGTTCGTTGTCCTTGTTCTGTTGAGTAGATAAATTAGCTGCCACTCACGATCGGTGTTGTACATCTGAAACCTTTCAAATATTGTACACACACTCCTGTCCAAGGTTCATCACAGCAAACAAAATCCTTTTAGAGTAAAGCATCTTTTACAAGTAATTTACTCCACAATAAAGCTATCCACTCATTAACAGTCCCAGGTTTTGGGAAGCGGTCTCCATACAAGTAACGATCTCTCGCGGTTCTTTTGCGAGCTCTTAGATGAAAGTGACTGAACTGTTATTTATCTGCTGTGCAGGCGGATGTCAGAAGTGAGCAGATTTCTTTTGGCACTTGTTATAACTTGCCAGCTTTGCAGCAGAAGAAATATGTTTGTAGCTGGAGTGTTTTGCTTTATTTTGTGAGAACTGATTTTCATGAGAACTCTGAGGGTAATAAACAATTAATTACTCTTTTGTTTAGCTTAAAATAGTGCATAATTTTTTTTCTCTATTGTTGACTCTCTATAGTGATGCACTACCAAGAAATAAAAGGCTAGCAATGCAATTGTGAGCCTCAAACACCCTTAAATCTATAAGTGGCATCACAGTTCTGTGCAGTCAATATATATCTAATCAAGCTTTTAAATGATCTTGGCATCTCCATAGTCATTTATTTATTTTTTTTACTACAAATCTGAAAGCTATTGTTGCTCAAACTGGGACCTCTTTTTACAACAGTCAAATAACTGAAGGTATAATTAATTTCACAAACAATAAAGAGTGAATTCAAAGCTGAACATAACAATCTTGATGTAAGCCTTGTTCTCAGTATGACCAATATACTGCGGAAAAATCACTTTAACTGTTGAAAGGAGCCGCTGTGCACAGAAACGCTGTCACTATTTCTTGAAATAACGCTGCAGAAGCCTCTATTGTAGTGTTGTAGTAATTCCTCCATCCTTCAGGTACAACAGTCTCCGCTCTCTGAGATGCGGTTGGAAATCAACTTTGAATTCAGTTACTTTCTGGCAGCTGGAAGTGTTTTGTGATGACTGCTTTCTCTGAAACTTCAGCGGTGAGGCAGCGAGACCTCAGGAGCCATCATAGTTTTCCCTTACAGGTCAAGGTTTTATGTTGAGCAATGTCTTGTTCACTGTGGTTCTATGTGAAATTGGTTTATTATGTTTTTCACACTCATAAAAAGGAGCGAATTAACAGTTTAGTCCAAAAAGTTATTTGTTGGTAAAACTTACTGAAATGTCGAGTGGGAGTTTCTAAATGGAAAATAGCACCATTTCAATATTACACTGTAGAAAATCTGTGATTTGTACAATTTTGAGGATAGTTTGGTGTCTGTTAAAATTTATTTTGTCCTGTTAAATGTAAATAGTGATTTTGTTTACATACATACATTATTACAAATGAATGAATGAATAAATGAATGATAATAAAACCACATACTCTTGCCCGTCCCACAACATGTACCACTTAAATAAAAGATGTCGTGAAGTGTGAAAAAGTGGTAATTATTCTCACAATTTACTTAGATGGATTCCAAGAAGACATCACACAAACACCATCTCTGCATGCCATTTCAATAAAACTGGGACACAGATCAAAGAAAAGCAGAACAGAATGCGCTCTAAATGTTTATGTAAATTGAATTTAAATCATTACAAAGACAACAACATTTTGTATCAAGTATTGCCAAATATTCTAACATTTTTAGCTTGATGCCTGTTCAAGTTTGTGTTGAACAGAGAATGTCTGATGATCACACTCATCATAGTAATCTTGTACAACATTTAATAGATTTTGCCTTCCAACCATTAAATGAACGCTTTCTGAACCACATACTATATGTTCAATCCTGCTCTCGATAAATTCTCCTTCTTCTGTTGAAATTAAAGTGCATTCGTCGCGTATCTAATTGCCAGACCTTTTTATGTGTGACAGATGCTAATTGATAATTAGCAATCAAGCCAATGCGACTCATCTTTAGGAATCCATTCATCCATTATCTTGTCGGCTTTTTCCCTTCCGGAGTCGCCACAGCGGAATGAACCGTCAACTATTCCATCATTACGCGGCGGATGCCCTTCCAGCTGCAACCCATCGCTGGGAAACATTCACACACACACTCATTCTCATTCATACTGTATGGACAATTGTTTTTTTCTCAATTCACTTATTTCGCATGTCTTTGTTCTTGTGGGGGAAACCGGAGCACCCGGAGTAAACCCACGCGATCACGAGGAGAACATGAGAACTCCACACAAAAAAGCCAACCGACCGAGCTGAGACTCGAACCAGCGACCTTCAAGACGACTGTGCTACCCACTCCGCCAACGTGATGCCTATCTTTAGAAATAATATTTCATTTAACATAAAAAAATGTGCACTCAGAGCTTTCTCATTAACTAAAGTTTATTATGCCATGTTATTCTTATAATGCATAATATAGAAATACACTAGTTAAATGCACACAAAGACACTTGTTTCAAGCAGAGGTGCTGACTGGAAATGGTGTTCTGATGACATCCTAAACCAAAAATGTTAGTTGGACGTTTTCAAAACAATTGTAAAACAAAACATTAACCTCCCTAATAGTCAAATTTTCACAATAATGAGGACAAGGATTTGTGCTCACCTATGAAAATGTATTAATAACCAATCAGTAGCTTTAAGGAGAAGGTCGTTTTTACTAGGAAAAGATGAAATTCTAGAGAGTATAAGACTACAAGCGTTGAAGAATTAAGCAAGTTCAATTAAGATGTAAGACCAACTTGTGATAAATCGACAGAAGGATCTTAAAAGAATGACTTCAAGCGAAATTATTATTTATAAAATACTATCATGAAACCTCTACTATTGTTTTTTACGTTTTCTTTCAATAACTCAGACACTGCAGTCTCTTTTTTCACATCCAGGGTTCCTCATCTTCTGTTTAATAGAACAACTAGAATTTTTTTTTTCAATTGAAAACTTTTTGCTTTTCGACAACAGAAAGAACCCAAAACAGGCCATCAAAAATGTGCATATGTTTGTTTATTTTCTTTTGATTTTTTTTAAGTAAAGGCCAGTGTGACCAGTTTGAATGGATTGTGGTGTTTTGTGAATATGGGACAAAAGCAGGATTGTACGTCATGGCAGATATTGTGCCTTAAGGAAAATAGATTCTGGGTTCATTTTGTGACCAAAATAGATTTGGTGCTCTTTCTAAAGCCATTTTTACAGTTTTGAAACCAAACTAATGATGTCAAGGCAAAAAGGTCAGTTACTGCACACTCAGAACACTGATATATTCAGATACAGAGTCTTAGTCACAAATGTATACATAAAAGAGAAGAGAACCATATGACTAACAACAATTAATGGCCTTTTTAACTCTTTCCAAAAATGTCCTCTCAAAAGAGAAATCAAGGATTGCATGTTAAATTTAGAAATGCTTTTCAGCAAAATACATGAATACGAAGACATTGTTGGATAAAATGAAAAACATCCACCAAAAAAAAACTTGATGATGAGATCAAATTGTGATCACCATTATTTTCTTCAGGAAGGTTATAAAGAACCAAGATTCTCCTTCTTCAAATGGTATGGCTGCTTACACATTAAATGTTTGTACAAT
This sequence comes from Danionella dracula, assembly GCA_900490495.1. NCBI lineage: Eukaryota > Metazoa > Chordata > Actinopteri > Cypriniformes > Danionidae > Danionella > Danionella dracula. Next base: position 2,282,270 of record UELW01000445.1, read on the forward strand.
TAGAAACTAAATGTACAATTAAACATTGTGTATTAGCAGTACAAGTAAGCCAACTTATTGCTTCTGTTACAACGTCTAACTTTCTGCCACAAAACATAATTCAAAAATCTGTTTACAAAGCACCTTAAAGAGCTTTAGGTTAGGAGGAACAACACTTGTTGAACACAACCCAAGAGCTGATCGTGAGGCGCTCTGTTGCTGACAATCCAATCCCCTGTGACCCCAGGTACAGTGTCAAACAAGCGTAATAAAAATGGAAAAGAAAGAATCTAGCGTCACGGTGGCGCAGTGGGTAGCACGGTCGTCTCACAGCAAGAAGGTCGCTGGTTCGAGCCTCGGCTGGATCAGTTGGTATCTCTGTGTGGAGTTCTCATGTTCTCCTCGTGATCGTGTGGGTTTTCTCCAGGTGCTCCGGTTTCCCCACAAGAACAAAGACATGCGGAATAAGAGAATTGAGTAAGAACGACTATCCATAGTGTTAAAGTGTGAATGAGTGTGTGTGAATGTTTCTCAGCGATGGGTTGCAGCTGGAAGGGCATCCGCTGCGTAAAACATATGCCAGAGAGTTGGCGGTTCATTGCGCTGTGGAGACCCCGAAAGGGAAGAAAGCCAACATGAAGACGAATGAAGAAAGAATCTGTTTATACTTATATAAATGTCATACTCTGAAGCCTATTATTTTGTGTCAAACAAAGCAGTATTGGATTATTTAGTGCGTCTCTATTGATTTCTTCAAAACTCAAACATAAAACTCACTTCAGATAAAAAATGCTATTCCTTCCTTATTCCAAACATATTAGCATTTCAGAGCAATCCAGTTTTCAGTAGAATTCTGGGAGTCTGTGCAGAGTGATTTTAAGATTAGATGAACTGCATTAGTTCCATTAAGCAAACAGGGTACAGGAGAGGTGAACGGCAAATGGAGGTTGAGAGGCCTAAAGCTATTGCAGACGCTCTCTGATTTGAGCACAATGAGGGGGAATTACTGCAATCTATGCACTGGAACAGAATTAAAAACTCTGAAAATCTGAGCATTACAATCAGAGGCGTAGGACATTAAGTGCTCTTTGCTCTTCATTTTAGTGTGTAGCTAGCTACAGTAGGCTACTTTATATCTGAAGGGAAAATAATAGATTTATTGATTTTAAAGTAAAGTTCAGAATTATGCCTTCTTGTGCATCTCCAGAGTGTTCCGTACTGGGTTTGACTTTATTTTTTTTTCTTACAATTTAGGAATATATGACACATAAACTAAAATGTAGATGTTTCATAACAAATAGTTGTGTATATGTTTTTTTAATCCCCATTTAAAATTTGCATTAAAAAGACATTTAAACAGTGAATTTACCTGTCATGTCACAAAATGGAGGTGAATTTCCAGGTGTCGGTTAAAGGGAAATGTATGTAAACAGTGAAAACAATGATTTGTAAAACACTTCACTATGACTCAAACTGTGCCCCATCTTGTCAGAATAAGGTACATTACAGAAAACTGAGTTTAACGTTCACAAAGAAAAATTTTGACAATTTTACTTTTGTCAAACAGCTTCACACTATTTTGCCAAATGACGGGTTACCAACACATAATATTACACATAATTTTTTTAATTGTTTAAAGCATTCATGGCCATAACCACATAGTGAGCCCCATTCACCCTTCATTTCTTACATTTGAGCGAGATGAGCTCTAAGCACGGGAAGTGGGATGGAGATTTCCAGGTTCAGAAATCTTCTGAGGCCAGTTTACCTTTTGTCCTCACAACCAAAGCACTTATAGTAAGCACAGTAATGCTTACACTTATATTAATAAAATTTGTAAATGTTGTCACTTATCGCTACGTGTTTTTTTAAGGTTGGAGATGGAGTTCATGAATGCCTTGATATTCGTTACATTGGGTGCACAAAGCATGCACTGCATACAAAACTGTCTTTCTTTGCATTTTTAGGAGAAAATGAATGTTATATGAGGCCATGGGTGATCTGCCACAGTTGACGCGAGTAACTCTTGTGCATCAAGATTCAAGAAGTTTATTGTCAAATGCACAGCACTTTACAGTTACACTGAGCAATGAAATTCTTACTTTGCGAGTTCCCTTCATATGACTTTCTACAAAAAAACTAAACTAAACAAGTAGACTTGGGCTCAGTCTCTTCAAGATCCGATGAAACTGGTTAAAAATGGCTTGCTATCAAAAATAATTTGTATTTATATCCATAATGTTTGTAACATAAGAACGCAGCTAAGATTTAACTCTGATGTGACAAAGTCAAAGTACAGATATTAAAAAAAAAAATACTCGAGTAAGAGTAAAAGTATACATTTTTAAAAATACTGTGATACCTCGAGATAAGAATGCTTCACGTTACAGAAAATTCAAGATACGACCACGCCAAGAATATTTTGTTTTATGATACAAAAAAAAGAATTCAAGAAACATAACATGCACAAGAGAAATACATGTTTGAACTGACTGCATTCATTCATTCATTCATCTTCATGTCGGCTTTCTTCCCTTTCGGGGTCTCCACAGCAGAATGAACCGCCAACTCTTCTGGCATATGTTTTACACAGCGGATGCCCTTCCAGCCGCAACCCATCGCTGGGAAATGACTGCATTCAATGCGCCACCAAATGTTCTGCTCTCTTATCGGTCAGTTACAGCCCTGATGCTGCATGTTTGTGCACAGTATCCTGTGCTCCTATTGGTCAGTTCCAGCACTGATGCTGTGTTGGTGTGTAGTAGCCTGCTCTGCTATTGGTTGGCTTGCACCCCATGACTTCTTCCCAGAAGAGCTCTCCTTCTCTTCTCTTCGTTATTGTGTTGGTGTCTTAAATTTTTTGGCAAAGTGTATTTTTATGGCCATTGCTCTCATTCTTACCACCCGTTCTCCTCCCCTCTCTACTCCCCTCCTCCGACACTTCGCCACACTCAAAAGGTAAGGGTTATCATTTTTCATTTATTTTATTCTGTTTTCATCATTTTATTATTATTTATTAGATTTATAATGTGCACTTTTAAGGATCAAAGAATCCTAGTTTATTTTTTTCTGGTTTTCCATGTTATTTTACATTTTTTGTGTTGTTTCTGTGTGGCTTGGAAAGGATTAGGCATTTTACATGTAAAGCAGTTTCGACGTACAGTAAATTCAGCATACGAAAGCCCCCCTGGAACGGATTACTTTAGTATATTGAGGTATCACTGTTATCAAAAAGTATTAGTTACCCTTAAAATGTACTCAAGTAAGTATTAATGAGTAATGTAACTAGTTACCTCACCCCCCCTGGAAACAGGCATGACAGATTTATCTAAGGTACTATTATTAGCAGGGTTTTTTATTTACAACCAAGAAAGTAGGATTTATCATGAGGTTAACAATGTGTATTCCACACTCTTAAAGCTCCTGATCTTGTCACACATTGCTTCCTGACTCTGAGATACTGACATTGTGAAGTAAGGAAATAGTTTTAAACTACAGTCACAAGTGCTTTAATGATTATAACTATAAAAAATAAAGTTTGAAAGCAACTTGAACAACACTCACCACAAACGACTGACGTTATTCATACATAATACAAATCTCTCTTTACAGAAAGATCTGAATGGACAAATTTCTGGCATTCTGAATCACCATTTTTTAGACGTTATTATTACACAGAACATGAATATTAGAACAAAATAAGCATTTAACTGTCCATCACAAATGTCTAATGTGAGGAGAACATAATGTGAAATTGGAACACCGATTAGTCAGACACGACTTACATATTTATTGCGTATAGATAGAAACATACCACCTTTTTTTAATCTTTTATAAAATTTTCACAAGCTCATCTGTTTAAAGACGTCTCTGAACAGCAGAACATGTATATTCAATGAGAATAAGGTGTTCTCTCTCTGCAGCTCTACCTGAGAGAGCACTTTGTTATTTACTTCATCTCTTAACTGCATTATTTACTACATCCCAAATTATACTGACATTTAAATACCACTGAATTATGAAAACTCAAGTGTCCTCTTGTGGAATCATTAATCATAAATGTTTAAATCAACAGAGGTTCACATGATCTATAAATGTTAAAGCTTTTTAGGAAGATGAGTCAAAACGACGAAATATGAGTCAGCATCAATTCTTCAGCTGCATTTCTGAAGCACTTGAGATTAAATGGTAAATATCTCAGTTCCTTATTAAAAGTGGATAATGAACTAACATTTTGAGCGAGGAAAATAACTGCTAAGGCACACAAAGCATTTAATTTTTAACTGAGACAATACTTTTCTTTGATGTGAATTTGACTAATTGTCTCATAAACTTCACCTCTGAGAAAAATGTGTTAGTATTAGCCTACTTTTTACTCTGTAGAAGGCAGTTTACCAAAAATGCAACGTTGAACAGGTTAGTTTAACATGTATTGCTACAATAGTGTTCACATATTTATAATAGGTGTTATTAAAGACAGGTGAAAAGTAATTATCTGAATCAAGTTATCATCAATAGCCGCTACATCTTGTGAAATAAACTTGCTGAGTTTACACAAAATACAAAAATTTCGGGAAAAAGGGTTGAAAGAAAACAATTTGTTTAACAGATTCACATTTGCTGATGAGACTTGTTGACCACCACAGAGGTTCATAAAGTCTCAAATCTGTCATTTTTTCAAAAGTTATAGAGGCAAAAAGTATTGACAAAGGCTGCTACTGATTGAGTGTATGAGTTGACCTTCTGTAACACATTTTGAAATGAACAGAAAACTGAGTATTTCTGATCTCTTTCATCTACTGGCATCGTCAAACTCACACTCTCAAACTGACCGGTTTTTATCTCGCCTTCATTCATTATACAGGCTGTTCATCTCATGACATCTCATTTGCTGATAGTTTTTCTCGAGAAAGGCAGAGATAATTTGAGTTTAAGACAGATGGTAATTGCATTATTCAGATATATTCGCTGTGACAACGAGACTGTGTTTGAACTGGTAATTGTTAACATATGACTATATATATATATATATATATATATATATATATATATATATATATATATATATATATATATATATATATATATATATATATATATATATATATATATACTGCATGATTACCATTGTAACACTGCTTACATGGCACTTGACAGTAAGTTCTTACAGAGTTTAACAATATATAATCACAAATATGAAAGTTCTCTCTTACGCATGATTGATCTTAAGGTAGTGAACAGTGGAGAAGCAATCGAGGGTTCTGGCACAAAATAAAAACATTAAACTAAATTAGTAACAAACTAAAGAGGACCTCCTGTTAGGAGGCTAAAACAAAACAAGCTTCTCCCTAACTTATTATTAAAGCTATAGCGTGGTTTAGAAACTGGTACTAGCTGCAAGTTTTCTTTTTTGTTTAACCTGTCCTGTCCTACGTGAAAGCAGCCCCATGAGAAGGAGGCGCTTCGTATGAGTCGGTCAGTTTTGCTCTTTCCAGGGAAATTAAGTTATTATATAGTGAGTATTCCTCTGGATACAATGCAAAAAAATGAATTTTAAGCAAAGCTGAAAATGCTTAAAATTAGATTGAAAATCTTGATTTTCTTATTTTTGGAAGAATTTTCTAATTTAAACCTTTTGGGTATAGATTACTTTGCTTATTTTGAGAAAATAACACTTATATTTTCTTGAGGAGAAAAAAAATCTTATTCTGGTCATTTATTTTCTTGAATTAAGAACGTCTCAGGTTACGTAGGTAACCAAGGTTCCCTGAGGGAACGAGACGCTGCGTCCAACGCTATGGGGAACGCTTGCTGCGTTTCCGGCTCTGAACTATGTGTCTAATCTCGTCCAATCGACAGGTGTGACGTCATCCGAGCGTGACGTCGCACCCGGAAGGGTGCAGTATAAACGAGGACGCGATGGAGACGACAACCAGCTTTGAAGCCAGTAAGCGCCGTCAGGACGTGGGCGGAGTGGCCTGGGGACGCAGCGTCTCGTTCCCTCAGGGAACCTTGGTTACCTACGTAACCTGAGACGTTCCCTTTCAGGAACTCGAGCTGCGTCCAACGCTATGGGGAACGAGTGTCAAAACACGCCATGCAGCCCCGGACTGATCTTATGTGACAGCCGAATGAAGGACTGCCGAAGCCGGGGAGTCATCAAGGTCCAAACTATAGGACCGGACGAAAGTCAAAGGCGTGGACCAACCCGCTGCGTTACATATCTCCAGCATAGAAATGCCGGATGAAAGGGCCTTAGAAGCCGCCATACCTCTAGTGGAATGCGCTCTGACCCCAAAGGGGGCCGGGAGACCAGAGGCCGCATAAGCCGAGGCGATAGCGTCCACAATCCATCTGCTCACCGTCTGCGTGTTAGCAGGAGAGCCCTTCTTGTGTGGACCATAGCACACAAAGAGCTGATCCGAGCTCCGAAACTGAGCCGTGCGGCGGACGTACAGGTCCAGGGCCCGCACCGGACAGATGTTATGCAGGAGCTCCTGCACCGAGGACTCAAAAGGAGGAGGAAAGAACGCCCGTAACCTGACCGTGCCCGGGGTGACGGAAGGCACCTTCGGGACATAGCCCGGTTTAGGGTGCAGCGATACGCCAACCATCCCAGGGGAAAATTCAAGGCACGAGGGAGCCACAGAAAGTGCGTGCAAGTCCCCTGCCCGTTTAAGGGAAGTGATGGCGAGTAAAAATGCTGTCTTAATAGACAGAAGGCGCAAGGACACGTCACCCAAAGGTTCGAATGGAGGCCTCTTCAGGGCCTCCAAAACGATAGCCAGGTCCCATGCAGGGACTCTAGGACGGTCCAGGGGCCTCAGCCGCCTGGCACCGCGAAGAAAACGAGATATAAGGGGGGACCTGCCCAAGGGAAGCCCATCCATGGGGCCGTGGTAGGCTGAAATGGCCGATACATACACCTTAATGGTAGACGGCGAAAGCCCCTTGGCGAACAGAGCCTGCAGGAAGTCCAGTACTGACCCGACCGGGCAACGAGCTGGATCCAGGGTGTGTTGAACACACCAGGCCGAAAAACCGTCGCCATCTCGCGGCGTAACATCTCCTCGTAGAGGGAGCCCTGGAGTGGAGAATGGTCTCGACGACCTCAGCCGAAAGACCTGACTCTAGGAGCTGTGCCCCCTCAGGGGCCACAGACACAGCCTCCATAACTCCGGACGGGGATGGACCACCGTCCCCCGTATTGAGAGAGAAGATCCCACCTGATCGGGATCTCCCATGGTACGCCATCCAGGAGGGCCAACAGGTCCGCAAACCAAGGTCTCCCTGGCCACCGAGGGGCCACAAGGAGGAGGGATAGGCCCTCTAGACGTACCCTCTCCAGGACTCCTGGAAGCAGCGCTACTGGGGGAAAAGCATACAGGGGAAGCCTCGGCCACTCCTGTGCCATGGCGTCTATCCCCAGAGGCGAGGGAGGACTGAGAGAGAACCAGAGGGGACAGTGCGAGGTCTCCCGAGTCGCAAAAAGGTCCACCTGAGCTCTGTAATACCTCTCCCAGATCAACTCCACCGTCTCCGGGTGGAGACGCCATTCCCCAGGTGTCGGTCCCAGGCGCGACAATGCATCTGCCTCCGCGTTCAACCGGCCCGGAATATAAGATGCTCGAAGGGAGCAGAGCTTGTCTTGGGCCCACAGGAGGACACGACCAGCCAATCTGCACAGCCGTTGTGATCGTAGTCCCCCTTGACGGTTGATGTAGGCCACCACGGACATATTGTCTGAGCGTACCAGCACGTGGTGACCTCTGATCTCTGGCAGGAAGTGCAGAAGAGCACGAAATACGGCCAGCAACTCCAGGCAGTTGATGTGCCACGAGAGATGGGGCCGATCCCACCGACCATGGGTGGCGCGGTTCCCGAGCACCGCCCCCCAACCCGTGCGAGACGCGTCCGTGGTGATAGTCATCCGACGGTAAGGCGTCCCCAATACGGGTCCCTGGGACAGGAACACAGGGTCCCTCCAACGAGAAAGGGCCCGCAGGGCCTGACTCGTGGTCCTGATACGACGGAGCGGATTGCCCCGGGGAGAGAACCCTGCACTCCTCAGCCACCACTGAAGGGGCCTCATATGGAGAAGTCCAAGCGGAAGAATCGTCGCCGCGGATGCCATGAGGCCAAGCAGTCGTTGAAACTGCCGTACCGACAGTGAATGGCCTAGCCTCGCCCTCCTGGCCGCATGTAGGATCACAGAGATCCTGGTCTGAGACAGACACGCCCGCATAGTGGTGGAGTCCCACACCACACCTAAAAAGGTGGATCTTTGGGTAGGGACCAGCACACTCTTTTGGGGGTTCAGCCGAAAACCCAGCACCTTCATGTGAGCGAGAACGACATCTCGATGCCGAACTGCCTCTGGCTCTGAGCGAGCCAACACCAACCAATCGTCGATGTAGTTGAGGATGCGGATACCTTGAAGCCTCAATGGGGCCAGGGCCGCGTCCACACATTTGGTGAAGGTCCTGGGTGAGAGCGAAAGGCCGAAAGGAAGTACTCGGAACTGATAAGCCGTGCCCCCTACGGCGAACCGAAGAAACTTCCTGTGAGAAGGAAAAATGGGGACGTGAAAGTAGGCATCTTTGAGGTCGATGGAGACGAACCAATCGCCGTACTTGATCTGCGCCGGTGACCTGTTTTAAGGTAAACATCTTGAACGGCACCCTCATGATGCGACGGTTCAAGAGCCTTAGGTCGAGAATGGGGCGCAGGCCCCCGTCCTTCTTTGGAACCAGGAAGTAGCGACTGTAAAATCCGGAGTTCCGGTCGTGCAGAGGAACCATCTCGATGGCCCCTTTGCAGAGCAGTGTGGCCACTTCCTGGTCCATGACCAGAGCTTGCGAGGGATCCACCATAGTAGGCAAAATCCCGGCGAACCGGGGAGCCCTGGATCGAAATTGGATCCTGTAACCCAGTTTCACAACTCGCAAGACCCACTGGGAGATGCCTGGAAGGCTGGACCAGGCCTCCACGTAGCAGCTCAGGGGAGCCAACCTCTCGAGGCCGGCCTCTGGTAACTGGCGGGTGGTGGCTCCTGAGACGGGCATGGGGTTCCATGGAAGCCCTATAGCCCCGGCCACCGAGAGCCTGGGTGGACGCAGGGGCAGATACACGCTCCCTGAAGCACCGAGGGTGGCAGGGAAAGCGGAATAATAGTTGGGGGGTCGCCGGCGGAGGATCGCTGACCATCTTGGCGTGCGTCGCTCCAAGAAACCGGGGACTCCCCCAGCCCATCAGGAGCGCTTTGCCTCAGCCCTCTTACGGAAAATGACGGTCCTCAGATCCGCCACTTCCTTGGGCTGAGTCTTGTGTCGCCGCCTCTCGGGAGGGGCACGGGCAGCGACACTCTGCTTCTGGGCCCCCCTGTGCCCAGAAGCCACAGCCTTAGGGGTCTGCTCCCGCCCGGCAGAACTCCCAGGGCGACGGCGGCGGGGAAGAAACCTCTGGAAGGCCGCGGACTGGGTCCGGGCCTCCTGGAACCTGCCAACTACTGCCGAGACAGCATCGCCAAACAGGCCCGAGGTAACCACTGGGGCGTCGAGGAGGAATGACCTGTCCTTCTCATTAAGTTCGGACAACGTCAGCCATAGGTGGCGATCCACAACCACCATGGCAGCCATTGACCTCCCCAACACGCGAGCAGTCTCCTTCGTGGCGCGGAGGGCGAGATCTGTCGCCTTTCTCAGCTCCGCCACCACAGGGGAATCCCTCAGACCGAGGTCCCTCAGGAGCTCGGCCTGGTACGCCTGCAATACCGCCATGGTGTGCAGGCAACCGCCAGCCTGCCCGGCTGTAGAATAAGCCTTCCCCACTAAGGCCGAGGTGGCTCTAAGCGGCCTGGTGGGGAGCGCCGGGGCCTTCAGGAACGATGCCGTGCCAGGGGAGAGATAGCTCGCAAGCGTCTGCTCCACCTTCGGGATCGTTCCGTAACCTCGCTCCTGCAACCCCTGGATGTTAGAGTAATAGTGCACATCGGGGGAAAACAGGCGGGTCGAGTAGGGGCGATTCCAAGACCTGGACACCTCAGTGTGCAGGTCTGGAAAAAACGGTAGGCCCCGGCGTGGAGGTTGCGACCGAGGGCGCAGATAGCGTTCGTCCAGTTTGCTCTCTGGACGAGGACCCTGTGCTTCTGGTGGCCAAGAGATATCCAATCTCTCCACCGCACGAGTCACGACCTCCAGCAGCTCCTCAAACTGGAGCGGCTGTGCCGGATCAAGCACAGCGGCTACCAGTGGAGGGATTGACTCGATATCAACCTCCTCAGAGGAAGACAGGAGTAATCCCTCGTCCATTGCGTGGGGGGAAGAAGACGCCGAAAAGCGCGCTTCCCCCGACGGCAGTAGACCGGAGCTAGCGGGTGAGGTCGGCGATAAGGCTAGGCCCGTCCCCGTACCCTCCGCTAGCTCCACTAGCGAGCCCCAGGACCGAAGCGGCTGCTCTGCCTCGGCAAAAGCAGCGGCGCGGCTCCCGGAGCTGCGAGGGAGAGCATTTTCCTCAAAAAATGCTCTCCGCGAGCGGAGTGTGCGCATCGGCATGCGCTCACAATGCTCACAGCCGACTCCCTCGAGAGCCGACTGGGCATGATCCACTCCCAAACATAACAAGCATAGCGCGTGAGAATCCTCGCCCGAAATAAACCGCGGGCAGGGAGGAAAACACGGCCTGGACGTATGTTTCGCTTTTGAGGAGCGCTTCATTCTCATTCACACACTTTAAATAGCCACCCGTATTCGAAAGACACATAAACAGCGCTTACTGAAAGCAGAAAAGCTGGTTGTCGTCTCCATCGCGTCCTCGTTTATACTGCACCCTTCCGGGTGCGACGTCACGCTCGGATGACGTCACACCTGTCGATTGGACGAGATTAGACACATAGTTCAGAGCCGGAAACGCAGCAAGCGTTCCCCATAGCGTTGGACGCAGCTCGAGTTCCTGAAAGGGAAACTATGTGAAACAAGTTGCCGATTTTGCCACTGATCTTAAAACAAGAATCTTAAAACAAGAATTTTTGACTCAACATATTCTTATATCAAGAATGTTACTTATATTTTATTTTAAGAAATCAATATTAAATGCTGGTTAAAAACATGCATCTTGGAACAAGAAAAAAAATCTTAAATCTAGTTCTAGTCTAGATCAAGTAAAGGTAAGAACATTTGATTTCTTGAAATAAGATTCAAATGTTTGTGAATAAAAATAAGAAAAAGGATCTACACTGTAAATAAATCATCAATACCCCAAAACTTAAAACCTCATCCAGTTGTGAACTAACTTTGATGGAAGAGATCTGTACTTCAAAAAAGCACCCTTGAAACAAGAAAAAAAAACTCAAATATAGATGAACTCTTCCTAGATCAAGCAGAAGATTCTGCTAATGGGGTGAGCAAATTTCAGTTGGTGAGAATTCTTAAAATTAGCAAAAACTTCTAGCTGGTAACATAAGCTGTTGGATCTTAAGAAAATACAAAAACTCTCAAAACAAGTCTTTCCAAGCTGTAAAAATGCATTGAAACTAGAATTTTCCAACTTGTATCACTAGTCACTAGTGGTCTAAAACTAGACAATCTGTCTTAAAACTAGAATGTTTTCTCTTTTAGTTGTATATAGCTTATTAGAAACTAAATAAGTTGTCAGCAGGGATAGCGTAGCGGTCAGAGCACTCACATGTGGAGCTGTAATCTCTGGTGACGAGGATTCGAATCCATCCTTCAGCGATCTTCTCCCCAGAGCTCTACTAAATGTTCTTCCACTCTCCTATCAGAACTGTACTATCTAAAAATGCATCAATAGGCCTAAATAATATATAATATAATTATTTAAAATTAAAATTGTAAGCTAGAATTTCTAGTTTTAAGAACCCATATTCTACTTTAAGAACTAAAATTAAGCACAAACTTTCTTAATTTAAGGTCGTATATACTTATTTTAATACTAAATTTTCTAAGCTAGTCTTAAATAAAAGAGAAAACATCCTAGTTTTAAGACAGATTGTCTAGTTTTAAGACCACTAGAGACTAGATACAAGTTGAAATATTCTAGTTTCAGTGCAGTTTTACAATTTGTAAAGTCTTGTTATGAGAGTTTTTGTCTATTTATCAGCTAGACTTTTTTTCTAATTTTAAGAAATCTTGACAAGTCAAATTTGCTTATCCCATTGGCAGATTTTTTTGCTTGATATAGGAAGAGTTTTATTTGAGTTTTTTTTTTCTTGTTCCAAGAGTGCATTTTTTGCAGTGTAGAAGCTCTTAATTTATTTTATTGATTATTTATTTATTTCACATTCACCACAATAATTACATTAATCAATCATATAAACATACATCAGGACAGGACGGTGTTCATAGAAAAGGGGAAAGAGGAGAGAAGTAATTGAGGGAGAAAGAGATTGAGTTGAAAGAAAATAAATAAATACGATTAGAGAGTTACCGTAGCACGTCCAAGCATGCTGATCTATGTAAAAAAAGAAAAATAATAATAATAAATTAACTATATATATTAATATATATATATATTCATTTTCATGTCGGCTTTCTTCCCTTTCAGGGTCGCCACAGTGGAATGAACCCGGAGTAAACCCACGCGATCACGGGTATATATATATATATATATATATATATATATATATATATATATATATATATATATATATATATATATATATATATATATATATATATATATATATATATATATATATACAGAAACACAGTTTTAAGACCACTAGGGACTAAATACAAGTTAAAAAATATTCTAGTTTCAATGCGTTTTTACAGCACACCCCTACCTGCAGCACCCCCAACCCTAACCCCACGTACCCCCCTACCTGCAGCACCCCCAACCCTAACCCCACGTACCCCCCTACCTGCAGCACCCCCAACCCTAACCCCACGCACACCCCTACCAGCAGCCCCCCAAACTTAACCTCATGCAAACCCCTACCAGCAGCCCCAAACCCTAACCCCACGCACACCCCTACCAGCAGCCCCCCAAACTTAACCTCATGCAAACCCCTACCAGCAGCCCCAAACCCTAACCCCACGCGTACCCCTACCAGCAGCTCCCCCACCCACTAAATCAACCCCATCCAGTCATCCAACCATCCATCTGACCATCCATCTATCCACCCATTCAGTCTTCCACTCCCGGACAACAGCCAGCCGCTCCCCGCGGGCCTGCGTCCACCCCGGTGGCCACACGAACCCCCCGCGATGGTGGGCCCGTACACCCCAGGAGGGAAGGTGGGGGCAGTCATTCGCCCGTTCCCCAACATCCGCTCCCAGTTGTCATGTAATGCAGGTATATGTGGATGTGTTGGAGAGATAGAATGTTTTAAAAGTTTTCATTGAGACATTGATGGACAGGAGGAGTTTCCATAAAGGCAACTTGTGTTGTGATTAAATATTTATAAGATCTGGTCAGTTTTCTCTCAATAACTCATGAAATATATTAATATTAAAAAGTTCTTCTCAAAAGGTAGGTGAGCTAAGAAACATTCATTCATTCATTCATCTTCATGTCGGCTTTCTTCCCTTTCGGGGTCGCCACAGCGGAATGAACCGCCAACTCTCTGGCATATGTTTTACGCAGCGGATGCCCTTCCAGCTGCAACCCATCCCTGGGAAAACAGTAGAAAACTAAGAAACAGTAGAAGTTAAATGTGTTTTTTGTGTCCTGGTAACAATTTGCAATGATTACAAAACAGTGTTGTTTATTGCTTTTTATTCATTTTTATAGAAAAGTATCTGTTGTTTAGATGCTGAAAACCCCTTTTATTTTTAACCCCGAAATGCTGTACTGTAATCTTCAAAGCCATTTTTTGACAAAAGGTTGTTCTGACTGAGCTCCAGTAAGCTGTTATTATAGAAGCACTTGCTTCTTTAAACTCAACTGATTGTTGAGGTAGTTGTCGACTGAGGCTGATGATTCTTTAGAAACGCACTACAAAGCATGTGTTGTGAAAATGCAGTCGACATCCCTGTGCACTTCAAGAACCAGAAGACTGATAACGATTGATCAAAGCTTGGCCAAAAAATAGACGGCACTAGAAGAACCCGCCATTGATGTGCTGAAAATCCAATATGGCTTTTTATTAAAGAAAGGGTTAAAGGTTGAAGTGTTTCAAAGCTGAAATGACAGCTGCACTTGAAATTGAAAAAAAAAAAACAAGATATGATTTTTTTCATTCTCTAAAGAATGTTCTTTGTTTAGCTTTGGATTTAAACCTACTGTGCTTTTTTGGAAGTCTTTGGCTCATAGGGATCATGCAGACACCGCTGTGGAGTGTGTCATCTATAAGAGTCGAGTTAATAAAAGGATTGTGGGTAATCTAAGCCTAGATAAGCTTAATATTACCCATAATCACAATTCAGCTATTTCAGCGTGTTCCATGAAGAAGGAATTCAAGATTGCTCTGAGAGCCCTTAATATAAAACATCTTGCGAAATATGAGAGATAGCAAGTAAATGCTGGATATTAATTTGTCCACTAATCACACTTAACATTTTGATAAGCTGTGGGCTATAACAGGAAATAATTATTTTTTTGAACGAGTCATTCTTTAAACGAGTCATTCAATCATGCAATATGCTCAAACTAGCCAAATAATTTTGCATAAAAAGTTCAAACACATGAGCTTTTCAGGTTTAATACCATTTTATTCCTGTGTGTATATTTTTGCTAAAACTAAAAAAAGTGTTGATGAAAGTTAAAGCTAAAAAATCTAAACATTTGAAGTGAATCCCATCACCATTGTACCTGATCATGAAAATTTGGTACTTCTTGCCGTTTGCATCAAACCGGTGCCAAATAGTAGAAAACGTCTGATTTACGTGAACTCAATAAATGTTTTGTAAGGTATTGTTCAAATCACCCTTCTGAAATATATGATTTTGGCCAAAACTACATCAACAATACGAGAACAGTACTTTAATAAAATGCAAGACAATACATTTCATTTACAATTATTTTAAAAATGTTATGTAGATGCGTCCCCAAAGGATCATGGTGTAAAGTGAGGATATGTTGCGTAACGGCTCACAGGAACCTTGGAATGAATAAACATCTTATATTTAGATTTGTTTATTTAGTTAAATTCACAAGCTCTTACAGCGTTAGTGTTAAAGCGTGGTGGTTCTTTGTTGACCTCTGCTGGACTGTAGAGTACAGCACCATGGATGATTTTCTTATGCATATATTTAATAGTATTAAAATGTATTTGTTTGTATACTTTGCCCTTAATGTAATTCTAAATTATTTGAACTGAACGGTCCACATTTAAGACTCCATTCAAAAGTGAAATGACCTGAAATATTGTCTCGTCTCACAGAGGTGAAAAGGAAGAGCAAATTCTCATGCCATGCTCTGCCATCATCAGTCACAATTAAACTGTAAAAATATTACACATTTTAGTTTTTTAATAACAACAAGAATTAATGTTATATTAAAGTGTACACGAATTGAACACGGAATGGAGGCAGCACAAATGATGCACTACCTGACTTGAATCAGCAGATGTCCCTCTTTCTCTGTTTTCAATTTGAGCTCCACCGTTTGAGAAAAGGACTTGGATTTTCAGGTGTTCAGGAAACGTGAAGCTTCTTGGTTAGAAGATAATCAATCTTCATAAAATACATTGTCAGGCCATTTTTTTTTCATATGTTATATTTTTATTCATAGTAAAAAGATGCGTGTAATTAGTGAGATACATTAATTTTGTTACCATAAGTATTTACTTTTGGAAATAAAGCCAAATGGAATACTGCAGCTTAGTGCACAATAAAATGTACCTTTATAATGTCAGTAAATTATTTATTATTTACTGAAATAATAAAATATAAGCTTGAACAAAAAAAAAATCTCTGTAGATTTAGCTCAACTGGGTACAATCATGTTTATGTTTGGCATGCTTTGTCATCTGTGGTCCATACAATACGTTGTTTTTGTGGTTTTTGAGCCATTATTTTGTAGAACATTTTGCATTATCACTGTAAAGTTCAGGAATATTTGTGAGGAAGTGGAAGAACAGAGCTGTATTTTCATCTTTGGATTATGCTTGATTAATCTTTTTGTATTTCACACTGTGTGCAACATTGCCGAAGACTGACTCGATCAATCATTGCAGATAGGATACCATAAAACAAGGCTTGTAAACATGCTGCACAAATCCTTTTGGAGTTATCCTGAAAACAGGTAAAACCTAATCCATATTTTGTTAGGCCATGTAGGCCAAGAGAAGAAATTGGTTCCCAATTGGATGACAGTAAAATTCTATTTTATTAAAGGAAAAAACAACAAGCCCAACAAAGCAAACAAAGCAAAGCCCAAGAGGGCAAAAACAAAGACTGGAAAACTCAAACTAAAGGACTATAAAATAATAGCAAATTAATACACAGTCTACTTTCTGCCTTAATTAGCCTTCACATAACTTCACAAACATTCAATCATCTTCCTCCCTTTCGGGGTCTCCACAGCGGAATGAACCACCAACTCTTCTGGCATGTGTTTTACGCGGCGGATGCCCTTCCAGCTGCAACCCATCGCTGGGAAACATTCACACACACTCATTCACACTTTAACAATATGGGCAATCGTTCTTATTCAATTCTCTTATTCCGCATGTCTTTGTTCTTGTGGGGAAACCGGAGCACCCGGAGTAAACCCACGCGATCACGAGGAGAACATGAGAACTCCACACAGAGATACCAACTGACCCAGCCGAGGCTCGAACCAGAGACCTTCTTGCTGTGAGACGACCGTGCTACCCACTGCGTCACCGTGATGCTACTTCACAAATGTTTGCATCAAAATGACTTATGTGCCTGGAAGGAACAGAAAATTAAGGGAAGATTATGAAGAGGAATCAATGAAATATAACGAGGAAAACCCACAAATACCAACTGCAGTCTCTAACTAGAAAAAGAGAAGGGTGGGGAAAAGTCGTAAAACAACAAAAGACCATTCCTGCGTCCCAATCGGCGCACTATCCACAGTTTTATTGGTGCGAAATGGAAATTAGTGTTAATCCCAGATTGTCATATACATAAAAATGTATCCGACCAATCCTGGATGGACTTTTTCCAGTTCGATTCTGAAGTGCAGATCGTTGAACGCTCAACCGGCTGATATTACCCACAATCCCCTGCGCTCGGGCGGAAGGTGTTTTCTCTTGGACCCAAGCAAATGAGCTCACCCTGAAATATAACTAATTTTTAAAGAAGAACAGAAATAAATAATAGCAATATAGAGAGTGTTTCATTTATTGCGTAATGATGTAGCATAACTACTTCCGTCAACGTGTCCCAGATTGTACACACTCACGTCTTGCGCACTAAAAAGTATGTATAGTGCAGTGCAGTACAAGTGTTCAGATTGAGACGCAGCACCAGTGCTCCAACGATAGACAAAAATCAAAGATGGACACCGCCAGTCATTTGATCTGAACCTTGTTGCTGCAGGTGGCAAAGAAAAAGGGAAACGGAAAAAACAAACAGTGATAAATGACACAAGTAAATCCTGTAAATTCTGCCAGACCATGACCATGAGTTAAAGAGTGATAATTTACAATTTTCAATGAACTACAGGGGCACTTCATGTGGTTTAAAAGTTGGGTATTTCCAAGTTAATGTTGCTATCAATACCAATGCCCCCCACAAAAGAACTCATTGGGTCGTTTCATACAGTTTTAGGAATGAGACAGTGGCTCAAAAATCACATTAGAATCGTTTTTCAGAGAGACAGGGTCAATGGAATCATATCCTGCTGGCTTCTGGAGGTCAGATTGATCGAGCTCCCGGAGTATATCGAAGGCATTAAGTGGAACTGATGAAAATGTTGAGCCGGTGGTGAGGAAACGACATGAGAGAGAACTCAGATCACTCTCTGAACATCAAGTTTGTTGTTGGGAAACCAAGAACTTTTCTGAATGCTAATGCTGGGATGCTTTAATATACAGAGACAAATATAGAATAGCAATAAATACAATTCAGTATGGAACTTAGTATGCCTTAATATTGTTATTTAATGAAACTAGTCTCTAAAGCATTAGGAATTGCTGGTCCTGACCAGCAATAGCCGGACACACCAGGTATTGAGTTCCAGGTACCAGAGACAAAGTAAAGGACTCTGGGTAATGAGTTGCGGAGAGTGATTGGCTTTAGGGTGAGACATAATGAGAATCAGGTGCTTGGCTGGTGAAAGAAACTGGTGAATTAGTCATTACAACATACAATAACTGAAATGT
Organism: Danionella dracula; assembly: GCA_900490495.1. Lineage (NCBI taxonomy): Eukaryota > Metazoa > Chordata > Actinopteri > Cypriniformes > Danionidae > Danionella > Danionella dracula. The sequence continues at coordinate 2,300,505 of UELW01000445.1, forward strand.
TTATAGAACTAAGCCAACCAAGTAAACAGAACATTATTAGCTAACCAGAACTAAGCTATAGGTCTAAGTCAAACTTTCTGATGTTTTCTTTTGTTATGATGTCCATAGGCTTCCCATGAGTGTGAAAATGTTTTGAAGTCACAATGTTTAAGATTGTTTTGTTTTGGGGTTTTTAGGGTGGTGTTAGACATAGAAGATTGTTTGCTTTTTTATTATATTTCTGCAGATTCCATCAAAATATCACCTTGTACAAACTTTCCTTCAGCTTTAACTTCGTGGCATGGTTTAAACATGATACCGAAGCTGTAAAAACACCTCGAGAGCTTTCCGTGCTGACTGACACGGAGTCTGATGCTCAGGTCATACAGCGTTCATAATCCAAGTCTTTTCACTCAGCTGTCTTCAGGGAGCCACTGCGGTTCTGTCATGCCTCGCACCTCTAGACTGAGCAAACGTTTGTTGTTTTTGCAATAACAAAAGAAAAGCTATTCATATTAAGGAATCATCAGCACATCAAAGCAGATAACATATTAGTTTGATTTTGGACATCTGGATGGGAATGTCTGTATTTTCTATTTCATGAATTATCTTCTCCTTTCACTCCTAATACTGTTATTTTAGGTGATTTTTTTTCTTTCTTGATTTCTTTTTAAAGAAGTCAGAGAGTTCAGACAGACCTTTCTGCTTTAGTTCACTTTCCTATAAATGTGCATTAGCTGCTGCATTCTGCTATGACTCTAGAAGAGGGGGTGTTTATTATTTTGCGATCTGCATTAATAATAGATGAATGCTGCTAATCTATTAAACATTTGCTGATACATGTCTGGGAGACATGGCCTGTAATACAAGGCAGGTTTTTATGACTTATTCCCTTTATTTGAGAACATTTAAATAGGAGTAGAAGCAGTTCCGTAAAGTTTTTTTTTTATTGCATTCATTGCAATGTCTGTTCTTTTTATTGCTAATTTCACCAAAAAGTGTCTTTTTAAAAGGATTACTGATTATTTAAAATGATTCTTCTTCTATAACATTGTCATTAATTGAGTTTAATATAAGGTGGAAATAATCATAGTATGCTCTTTTCAGCTTGTTGAACACTATGAATGCTTTTCTGGGCATATTTATGATAATGACAGAATCTTGTAATAGGTTTAAAAACATTCTTTTATTATTTTTAAGGGTCTTTGTTGTCTGGCATCAGCCTTATTTTGCTTCTCTTTTGTCAGTAATTGCTGTATTCTGTCGTAACTTTAAATTCAATAACAACAGAAGCTCTTTTTTTAATGACCATAATCCTTACATCTCTGCTACATAGTAAAATGGCTGACACATAAATTTTGATGTATTTATTTGAAATATGAAAATATTAAGGTTGTTTGTGGGGGCAGGAATGATGCCTCTTCTCTGCCTATAATCTTATCATCGCTCTCAGCTCTGCAACACTTTCACTTTTGGAGTTTCTAAAACTCGATTCCTTCGAGTATCAAGTCTTACTCGCTTATGAGTCATCAACTTGTAGTATAAAAATGTGGATCTACTGCTGACATTTCAGTGAATGAAGTATTAAAGAATAAAAAAACTGTTAATAATGAGCAAAAACCATAACATGTTTCCTGAAAACAAAAACAAAAGTCAGTGTTATTTTGAGACTCTCCACTTCTGAACATGAAACACCATTTGAAAAACAATTTCACTTTCATGATTTGATGCACAGCAAAATGTAAATGAGGCAGACAAACGTGATGAGCTCCGACAAAATGCTTGATTCTAGACCAGACCTGATTTGCATACAGAAGAGACATGTTTATGTCGACAGAATAGGTTTTCCATCAGACATGAGAAAATTAAAGAAAAAATTTAATGACGTCTGTACTCTCCGTTTTATGTAAGGAGAAACAGTCTCACTTTGTTTAACACTAGCAATGGCCCAACATCCTCTAGCGCTGTTCAAGAGTAATCATGTCTGAGTCGTTCTTCAGAGTCTCGCCCAACGTAAAGAATTGAAGTGACTTGACAAAAAAAATTTATGCATGCATCTAGAAAATAAAATGATAAAATTTTTATAAACTTAAACTTTTAAAATAAAGCTATTTCTATAGTTAGTCTCGCTGTTAAAGTCTTTACAATCTGGTCAGTCGGTCTCCTGATCTTTGTTTTTGCATAGCTTAGCGTACAGCGTTGAATTGGATTAGACAAATATCATTTCAGTACCAGTGAGGGTAGAAGAGTTATGACAGTTTTATTATCTAAAACTTTATCTTGTGCAAGAAGCAACTCATTTTTGATGCTTTGTGATATCCCCGTGGCTGCCATGTTATATAGTAACAGTAAAAGTTCTACTAGTATGAAAATGCTTCTGGTCTTATTCAACTCAAGCATCAATGCTAAGCTATGCTAAAAGATTCAGAGAACAGTTTAACAGATTCCGCAATGGAAATTACTTATTATTATTTCAAGGGTAGTTGAAGAATAACCCTAGTGATTTACAGCAGTCAATTACATTTAATCTTATGTCCAACTATGAGGGTGGGCTTTGCTTTTGATGATCTTGACTAAGATTCCTGCCAGACAAAATGTGTACTCATAGATTTTCACAGACAACTTTGCCGAATTCCACAGTTTGTAACACTCGCGGTTTTACGGTCAGATCTTTAATTGTTTCCAGGTTTTGTTCTCTCACTCAATGAAGCATAATTACACAGAATTTACCAAAACTTTCATGCAGAAATCATTTAGATCTTCAAAATCTGCCGGGCACTCAAATTATACATATTCAATTCCTCAAAAGCCTTACTCTGCAAGCATTCTCCGTCAGAACTACAAAATCTCAATTAGATTAAGTCTCACCTAATTAAAAACACTTTCTTTTTTCAATTTCAGTAGTTGCACAAAAAGTATTGATGGATGGTTTGTAATGTGCAGATCTTATCATGGTTTAAAATGCATGTGAAAAATAAGAATTACCCTGCTGACATAATCACCCACATGCTTTAAACACATTTTTTACATCGTTAGCTGTAAACTATAGTCTTGTAAAAACTACCTTTTTGCTTACTCTGAATGTCCCTTCTGGTTCCCCACATAATGAAAGTTATAGACATAACTTTTGTGTATTCCTTCAGTTTGACTTTCTTTACTTTCTTTCGTAAGTGAAATGTCTGGAGGACAGAAAACAGGTTGATTAAGAGCATGTGACTATCCAGGTGGAATTAAGCATCTTCAGAAAGAGCCGAAAAGAATAGATCGAGTGACAGAGAGAAAATGAGGAGAGGGGTTTGGAGCGTTATGTCTGTGGAGGATAAATCCATATCCATTAGCTGTATATGTATGAAAGTCTCATTCGCTGCCAGTTCATGGTGGAAGAGCCAAGCAGAAATTAATTTTTTGAATGACAAACAATGGCTCCGTCTTCAGTATTGTCATTTAATTGTTTGGCTGGGTAAAGTACAAATAAATGTGAATATTTCCATTCAGATACTATTGAGAGAGGGGACTAGATCTAAATAAGGCCAAAGAAAAAAATACTTACAAGGCATATATTTGTAAAAAGGAGAGACATATAATGAATGCAACCTTGTCTACAACGAGGTTTTCCACTGTGCACCCTCCACACAGCACCCAGTGCTTTAGAATGATGGTGTATGATGTGGCATCCTGGAGACTCCCTGAGGGTTAGCAAGATTACGAAGAACAGGAGCACAAAGGTGTAAACACAAAGGTGTAAACATGTCCAAAGAGGGGAGACCTAACCTTAGAGGGTGACAATCAAAAATGTCCTCAAAAACATGAGAAAATGTAAGCATTAATGATGTTTTGGAAATGTTTTCCTTGGATTGTAAACATGACAGCTGAAAACTCCAGAACTACTTTAGTGTACTTTAATACTTTACTCCCAACAGATTTCTTAATGTCAAATAAAAGTTACAATCACAGGTAACACTTTGGAATAATCATCATCAGTTAATGTTAGCATTAACCATTGATTTAAGTTAAGTCGAGTTAAGTTAAATGCTCCATTAATTATGAGTTAACATGATTTACTTATGAACTCATTACACTTGCACGTTTCGAGTCAACACACACACGCACGCGCACTCAATGAACAATCAGAGTAGGTTTGTGACCTGCTTTCATCTGAGCCAGTTAATGACGTGATAAGTGCCTACTTTTTAGAAAAATTAAATATATGAAATATATTAATAAAATATATATATAAAAATTTAAAATATATAAAGTATATAATGAGTACATTTCTTAATACAGTAAATTGATTGGTTTTAGCTGGACATCTTGAATAAATTATACCTGAGTAACTTAAGGAAGTTAAATCAATGTATTCTTGTTAAAAGTGTAATGTTGTGTTTATTACGCTTGTCCAGGTGGTTAGATTCTGTGACGGTTCTGTTTGCTTGTAAACACCTGTGCTAAATGTTAAGCTTGATACATTTTTATCCAGTTTATTAAAGAGAGTGTTCAACGTCGTATTTTTAATGCAGTCTATTTAATATTGAACCAATTTATGAACTTTTGTTCATGTCGGAAACCCTTTTCCTCCTTGTACACCACCCGAAGTGTCATCAACACTTTTCTGTCAAATTGAAATTATGCATTCCAGTCGACCGATGTTTAAGTTTATTCTAGGAGACTTTTAAACACATGAGCAGCATTCTCAGTCTTTGTGACCTGCAAGTGAAAGATGAGCAACATTCTCATTAATTCCCTCAAAGTTTAATCTCAGATCTTAAAGAACATTCACCTTTAGGGAAATGACAGCTTTGCAAAAGTATCATCTTTATCTGAACCCTAATGAACCTCACTGAACCAAATTATATAGCGCATTTATTCTCTGCCTCAGATTTTTCATTAAATAATGACCACATTGTGGTGAGAGTCGAACTGAGACAGTCTCCAGAACTGGAGAATTGAGGAGATGGGTCTTCACAGTCTGACAGACTCTGAGGAAATAAATGTGCTGCCTGAACACGATTCCACACCTCCTTGAGTTTATTTCCCTATTGTTTTGTCCTCTTCCTCAGTGTTTTAATAAAAACAAAGCAACTGAATCTACCAAGTGGCCACTAGAATAATTACAGGTCAAGTTCATTTTTCAGGTTAACAGTTAAAAATGAAACTTAACAGGCTTGAGAGAGAAAATGTAGATCAGGCAGCACTAGTTTAAACCTTAGAATGAGATCGAAGAGGTATTCAGATTTGCACTTAATGTCTCGGAGGAGCTGCTATAATTAAAAGTGAGGCAGCTGGTTGTGCTTAATGTTGAAGTTTGTTCTTTTTTATCGATTGTTCACTAACCTCATATCTGGCACTGCTTATCTTACAGGTGGAGTCAGTAATCATTTCCCAGCTCTGACTTATTATCTCTCAACATACAGATTCTTGTTTTTTCCCTTTCCGATCATTTCTGAGCATCGCCTGAGTGGAGCCTCTTTTTCTTAAGACTTTTACCATTTCCCAAACAAACTACTTATGTACATCCTTAAAGTTGCCACAACATTTCAGTGTGCAGCAGAAAACACTGACTGTTCCAGGACACACTCCTCCTCAGCCATCGTTCGATTGCTTGACCTAAACCTGTCAATCACCTTCTCAGATTTTCAACTTACATTTTTTTGCTGTTTTCTTGTCTTTGGGATTATAATACTACACATCAATCGGTTATTATATAGAGATATCCTTTTGCTAATGAGATTAAATATTCATTTAACTGAAAACAAATAAATGCATACATTTTGAATGATTATATTCATATATATATATATATATATATATATATTTTTTTTTTTTTTTTTTTTTTTTTTCACACATGAGCATGACAAGGTCATCAAAGTCACTAATCAAGACTTGAAGTGAAAAAGTGAAAGTGAAGTGAAAATGACCAGTTGGCCAGATATGGAGTAACACACACAGCAGTGAACAAACACACCATGTGAGCAGTGGGGGCCATGGCTGCGGGGCCCGGGGAGCAGTCGGGGAACTGGAGCTCGCTCGAGGGCTCCACAGCTGTGGTTGATGATGATAAGAGAACAAGTGCTTCATCGCTCACTCCACCTTCAAACCAGTGACCTTTAGTTCCCTTTCAGGAACTCGAGCTGCGTCCAACGCTATGGGGAACGCTTGCGGCGTTTCCGGCTCTGAACTATGTGTCTAATCTCGTCCAATCGACAGGTTATGGGCGTTCTTTCCTCCTCCTTTTGAGTCCTCGGTGCAGGAGCTCCTGCATAACATCTGTCCGGTGCGGGCCCTGGACCTGTATGTCCGCCGCACGGCTCAGTTTCGGAGCTCGGATCAGCTCTTTGTGTGCTATGGTCCACACAAGAAGGGCTCTCCTGCTAACACGCAGACGGTGAGCAGATGGATTGTGGACGCTATCGCCTCGGCTTATGCGGCTTCTGGTCTCCCGGCCCCCTTTGGGGTCAGAGCGCATTCCACTAGAGGTATGGCGGCTTCTAAGGCCCTTTCATCCGGCATTTCTATGCTGGAGATATGTAACGCAGCGGGTTGGTCCACGCCTTTGACTTTCGTCCGGTCCTATAGTTTGGACCTTGATGACTCCCCGGCTTCGGCAGTCCTTCATTCGGCTGTCACATAGGATCAGTCCGGGGCTGCATGGCGTGTTTTGACACTCGTTCCCCATAGCGTTGGACGCAGCTGGAGTTCCTGAAAGGGAACGTCTCAGGTTACGTAGGTAACCAAGGTTCCCTGAGGGAACGAGACGCTGCGTCCCCAGGCCACTCCGCCCACGTCCTGACGGCGCTTACTGGCTTCAAAGCTGGTTGTCGTCTCCATCGCGTCCTCGTTTATACTGCACCCTTCCGGGTGCGACGTCACGCTCGGATGACGTCACACCTGTCGATTGGACGAGATTAGACACATAGTTCAGAGCCGGAAACGCAGCAAGCGTTCCCCATAGCGTTGGACGCAGCGTCTCGTTCCCTCAGGGAACCTTGGTTACCTACGTAACCTGAGACGATCTCCAGACGATCTCATTATCCACAAGGCCACAACTGGCCACAGAACAAAACCAAACCAAACCAAACTAAACCAAACCATGACAAAGGCAAAGTTTTGTAAAACGACGGGGTACATCGTTGCTGTCTAGATAGTAAATGGGAGAGTTTAGAGAGCAAAGGAATTGAAATACTCTATCAAGAGTGTTATTATAGAGCGTTATATGAGTGTTCTACTTTATCCATGCATTGAAAGGAAGAACTAAAAAAGCAAAACTAGTTTGGAATCTTCTAATTGGGCCAAATAATTGCAGAGCCAAACACATAATGGCTTCTTTACACAGTTTTAGAACCATTTTAGCTGGGAGTTTCATCAACATTGTGGTCATGTATGTGTGAGTTTTTTCTTTACCTCGAAAGTTTTAAAGTTTTTAAAATATGTGTGAGCACATCCTAAGAGTACCAATTCACATGCACAGAAGTGGTTTTCCCTATTGTATGAATACAGTCTCTTTGTTTTGTACATTTAAAACTAATTTTTTAACACTGATCCTGTAGGGTTCAGGACACTACCTCTTTGAACAGATCTACAGTATTAACCATTGTATTTTAAAATCATTTTTTGTTAGGATTCAAATATTTACGATATTTAAAGATTTTTGGAGTTATTATGGATTTATTTAAAAAGTCTGTAAAATCTCAAGGCTGCTAGTATGTTTTCCATTTTAAAATGCAAATAAAACAGTGAAAATACTGTAGAACAAACATGATCTACATTTAAAAAGAGATGTTTTCCTTAGCATTTGTTGTTTATCTTTATTAGATTTTTTTTGTCATAACAATTTTTTTTTTAACTTTTTTTTGTGCAAATTTAGCTTCTTTTAAACATGAACATTTTAGCAAATTAGCGTTATTGTCTCTCTGCCAACATTAAGACATTATAATCTTCCTACTGTTTTGTTTTCTCTCAATGTGTTTTTTTTCAATGTTTCAAAGTTTTTTCAATGGTGTTTGTTGTTTCTGTTGCTTTTATTGTTAATTTTGAATTGTTCATGTGTCAGCGTCTCTTTTATAATTGATTTTGCTATTATAATAGATTTAACAACAGATTGTTTATTTATCAATACCATTTACCTGCAGGTAGTTGTTTATTTTGGTCCAAATGTATTCAAACAATGACTGAGGGCAAACAAAGGCTAAGGGTGTGGTAAACAAAATGACGTGAAATTCCTGATAAAATTCACCCCCTGATACTGAAAAAGCTGAGTTTTGTGTGTTCTAAATGATGTCTGGAACAGAAAAGCTTTTCAATTGATTGATCGGCTAATGAAGATGTCGTTGAGAGCAGCTGTTTGTCTCAAATCCTCTGAGCTGAAATCGGATTCTTCGTCTGCCAACGAATGTGCTCTTGTCCAGCGAAAAATCAATGTCTCATTAAGAGTGGTCATGCAGCATCAGATGAGCATTCTCTCCAGGTTGGGCTGATCACATCCGTTTGAGAAATAGCTCACAACACACAGTCATAACAGTCATCTGTTAGTGAGGATCCACACAATGACCCATTACAGAAACTAGGGGTTTGTTATCTACAGGTACCAAAACAAACAAAAACAAGGGATTTTCTTATAGTGCACATAGTAAACAAATATGACTAAAAAGTATAATTTTTTTGTTTTCTAAAGGTGTAACTCATGACTCAAATGAGTTCGTTTTAGGTGGCTCTTTTTTTGGCGATGACTTGACTAAACTAATATTCAAAGTTAAAATGTATTTATCATACTTACTATCCATTATTAAATATGATTATATTTGTATGAAATAGAAAATGAAATGGGCGTCACGGTGGCGCAGTGGGTAGCACGGTCGTCTCACAGCAAGAAGGTTGCTGGTTCGAGGCTCAGCTGGGTCAGTTGGTATCTCTGTGTGGAGTTCTCATGTTCTCCTCGTGATCGCGTGGGTTTACTCCGGGTGCTCCGGTTTCCCCACAAGAACAAAGACATGCGGAATAAGAGAATTGAGTAAAAACGATTGTTCATAGTGTTTGAGTGAGAACGAGTGTGTGTGAATGTTTCTTAGCAATGGGTTGCAGCTGGAAGGGCATCCGCCGTGTAAAACATATGCCAGAGAGTTGGCGGTTCATTCCGCTGTGGCGACCCCGAAAGGGAAGAAAGCCGACATGAAGATGAATGAATGAAAGAATATGAAATAGAATTGTCCCTTACTTAGTGACTGAAAGAGAACCAGTTTAGTCTTGTAACTCATTTGCTACTCATTGATTGTGTACAAGAGGCAGTTGATTTAAACAAGTTTAATATTTAATAACATGAGAAGCACCAAATCCTCCTGCTTGTACGTAGCGTTCTGTGCACCACCAGCATCCACCTCACAGAGGCATCTCTCTCTGGCGGAGATCACATTCTCCTGATGTGTGCATCTAGTTTGAGTAGCTACTATTTTTTAGGCCCCTAGAGCCCTCTTTTGTACATCAGGCAGTCTTACAAAAGTACATATTTGACTTTACCCTGATCCATCGAGTATAGTTGAAATACTCTTATTTCTGGGTAACTTTGCCTTTGCATTGGTGTTACACTATCAGTAAGAGCCTTAAAACAAATATAAAAAAAAAAACAATTTAAATTCTTGAAGTCATACAACATTACTCAAAAGGTTTAAAACAACATAACATTCACACATTGTATACATATGTGCCTTATAAAGATACTTGAGCCGCTTTATAAATAGTTCTTTAATAACATAACTGTAATTCCTTTCAATGAGTCTAAAAACTCACAAGGATTAGTCAAGCGTTGAGTTTTAACAGTGGGTCTGTGCTTGTTAGCGTCTTCCTCTCAGCATGTGTTTCGGAGGTCATTAGTGCTGCTGGAGGAACAATATAATGATGCTTTCTTTGAAATTGTATCTTTTTTGATATACTTAAAAAAAGTGTATGATCAAGTCATAGCAGCTCAGTCCTGGCATTACGATTAGTGTCGTTTGGTTGTGACTCGGGGTGATTAGGCTGTTTGACAAGCTAATATTAGCAGCTCACATGGATTTGGCCATGAATAAGCCTTCATATTATAACAGCAGTCTTCAGAGAAGCTTCTGTAACCAGGAAGAGCAGATTAAAGGTGTCATGGGATGATTTAGTGAATCTTGTGCACTGTGACAACACGATAGGTGTAAAGGTAGATTTGGGAGGGGAATTAAACTTGATGTGAGCCATATAAATGTTTTGGGATGCAGCTGAGAAAGAGATTTGAGTTCACCTCAGACGTTTTTGGCTCCTTATGAGGATGAAAGAGCTTATTTAAATGCTAATTTAATTCCTTTGTCCTGCCGCTCCAACAAGGACAAGAAAAAAGTCTCCTGGCCTGAAAGAGGCCCTTGCATTACATAATTGTTCATTGATGGCTGGTTAAATTAAACCTCCTCTAGCTTCTCACTGGGTTGATGTTGAATTTATTTTTTTGTTAAAAAGCATCAGAGTGATATAAACAGTATTTGGTTCATGTCAAAGTGAGAATGAGATTCATTTGTAATGTCCACATCCGATCTGATCTATTGGTGACTGGACAAGGGAGCCTCCATTTCAAACCCTTTTCTGGGAGAAATATGAGATTTGTTATGTTACACCATTCATACTGAGAACAAGCATTGTGTGGTTCTGTCTAGTAATAGATTACTGCTCATTTTTAATCATTGCATTTTGCACACCACAAACAGAAATAAAAGTACTAGAAGAAAATATGTTCTTTCTCCACAGGCATTTCTGTCTATATAAAACAATGATTAAATATTCGTTTTTTTATGGAACATGCATTGAATAAACTAGTATTTATGTATTCTATAATGTCACAAGCAAAGTCAGACTCATGAAAAGTCAGACTCTTTGCCACGAGTGGAATGGACTGACAAACACAGACTCTGGCTTAATTCTTTATCGCTCTTGATTGATTAAATATTGGTGTTTCTCTACAGTTTTATTTCTGGCATCTCTTTATTTGTCCTATGCATTCACTTGCTGGCTGAAAATCAAGATGCGATCTACTCCAGACCTTTCAAAGCTTCCGAGCACCTTGTGCTTCAGGAGGGTTGTGATAGTATTTGTGTCTATTCTAGACTGAAATTGGATGCGTTAACCCTTGAGGACTCCCTCTGTGTGAATGTAACTTTATAGAAAGGTCTTTTTTGGTAAGCCAAGCCTTTATGGGTCAACCTAAATTACAGGATTAAATGGATCTGCTTAAGTGAATAGAGCCATTACCTAATTAAGAGCTTAGACCTCTTTTCCTTCCCCCTAATACCTCTTTCCCCCCTTTTCCTGCTTTTTATGTCATCAAGCTCAATTAAACACAGTTTCTCACAGATACATACTAGACCTATTTAAACATTTTAATAAAGTCAGTGTTGTATTCCAGCACTTTTAACTGTGCCTCCTTCTATGTTCTTTAATACTTGCTCTTTTCCACCTCGAAAATAAAATATTCAGTACTAATAAATTTGGCTCTGGTCAGACGTTTACATCAATAAAAGATTTGTAACAGTTAAAGTATGTAACAAATGTAACGTTAACTCCATTCATAACTATTAAAAACCTTTTGAGTGCCTTTCTGTATCTATTTCACTGGAGTACAGTCTTCTCCAGCGTCTCATATCTCTGAGAAATTCTTTGGAGTTGGGCTTGAGGATGTAAAGGTCAGATAAACGTGACATGACTGTTCAAACTGAGGTCCCTTTGCAAAGAAATGATCTATATCTGTTTTTAGGAAAAGATGTGAAAGCAGCTTACATTGAATAAAAAAAAAGTGTATTTAGCTGTCTAGATTGTTATGCACAGATACAATACAGATTATAGGGCCAAAAGTTTGTTGTCTGAACATGACTGTAAAATGCTGTATTTGTTAGTTCAAATTTTGAATTAATTTCTGATTTTAATTCCCAGACATTCTGTTGAATACTTTTGAAAGTATAGAATGATGCAGCCCTAAATAATACAATTAGCAATAGAATAGAATGACAAATCAATTAAATGACAGCTTAGTGACTGACATGAGGATAACCAGTAAAAGCTTTTTAGATGTTTGCTTGAGATTGAGATCATTCTTGTGTCTTTAAAGCTTAAAAAATTACAAGTGAGCTTTAATATCCAAGTACTTGATATGAACATGAAGCAACCGCTAACCTCTGACCTCCCTGTGCAACTGGATAATGTTTTACATAAGGGGATCTTTTTCTACATTTCCTGTTCTTTCACTTCATCAATCTACAGTATAAATTAGAGCGTTTTATCTGAAAAAGTTTATCTTTGTAAGCAAATTTAGTAGTCTCACCAAAAGGAGTGTTACACGAAACCTAGACGTGAACCAATTTTGGACAAAATTTTTTTCGTTTCCTGGCTGAACGAAGCGCTGTATCAGTTGAACAAAAGCAACATTTTATAAGCAAACAAAAGCAACTGTAGGACTTCATTAGTTGTAGGCCTTGGATTTACTGGTAACTGGCTGTTACCGTTGTTATTTTCACCTAAAGTGTACCCCAAATTAAGATTTTATGAGGATAAAATGTCTAGCCACTGTATCTCATATTAAACTGGAAAAATCTACAAATAAATATTTTCACCATTATATAAAAACAAAAATTGAAGTGGACAGCTTCAAGCATTCTCTCATATTTCCCTTGATGCTCAGCATGTTTCTCTGAAAGCCTTTGCAACTTTAGGAGGCATTGAGTACCCTGTGTTCTTAGTTGAGAAAGCACACACAGATTTCAATGGAAAAGTGCTTGAAGCAAAGAAGAAGACTTTCAAATGAAGCTCTGTCTACTGCCAGGGCTTCACGATCATGTCCCCAAAGACTCAAAACAACAAAATCTGCTAAAAACTCAGTTACAGTAACAACAGGGAAAAACCTGCCTGCCTCTGCTGTCTGTTTACTCAAAAAATGAGAATGCACCAAAGCATGACATAGGAGGAAAGAAAGCTGCAAAATCTCTCATAGATAGTGCAGTGGCCTTTACTAGAATGTCATTGAGTCGTTGAGTTGAGCCATAAACACAGATGATCGAGCAGCAGGAGTTTTATAGCGTGTTAATGTAGTGAAATAGGTAAATACACCATACACATGCAGTGTGTGAGCTAACCACATATAACACAGATTCAAATCGTAGAATGAAATGTATATGTTATACTGAAAAATCTCCAGCGTATGGCTCAGGGATTTGTTTTGGGAGCATTGGTACTTCTCTGTGTATGTAATATTTATGTTACCTCACGATTCCTCTACCAGAAATGCTTACTTGACAGTTGGCAGTTGCAAGATCTTGAGATGAAGTTGAGAGATGCACCTCACTCTCAAAGAAGTGCAAGCAAAATCTAGTCCTGGAGGATTTGTTATAAGGCATGGTGGCTTTTCATTTTAAGCAAAATAAATATGTACAAAATAAATAGCTTTAAATCCATTGTGAATAAATGATCAACTGTATGCGTTTTTTCATTATTGACCTCTCTTGCTTTAATTCCAAAGAAAAAGTGACAGTTTTATTTTTAATTAATACATTAACCACATAAGTGTTTTCATTTGGATGATTAGAACTGACAAATAATGAAAATTCCAAAATTTTGTATCTCCAAAATGTTTAATATCGTGAAATGGTTCAAAACCGAACTGTGGAACCCTCTAATGGACTCTCATTCTAGTTCTGTAGGCCACACAACCATTGGGAGATGCTGACTTGACCGTTGACCAAAAACCAAATCAAGGTTCCAGAGGCACAAAGTCTACATTGCTTTAGGTCTAGCACACAGTTTCCACAGTCAGTGATAGTTTGAGGTGCCATACCATCCGACTGTATTATCTGAGGTCCAAGGTCAAGGAAGCCATCTATCAGGATGTTTTAGAGCACTTCAAGCTTCCTGCTGCTGATGAACTTTATGGAAATGCATATTTCATTTTGGAACAGGACTTGGCAATCACCTGCACTTAACCCCATAGAAAAGTTCACACCACATTTGCTGCAGTGATTCTGAGTGTTGAACATGCGCATGCTTTTTATGTTTAAACCTTTCAGATGGCCACCATTTGAAGAAATACTTTCTTTGTATAGGTCTTGAGTAATATTCTAATTGTGTGAGATGTTTCGGGATTTTTATTAAGTTTATAAGAATCAAAATCACCCTTTATAGGGGCTCGTCGAAATGTTATGAACTTAAAAAAAAATAACTTTAAAGTGTTATTGGGGTCATAACCAGAGTTCATTTCTCTTATTAATCTGTTTTTAAAAATTCTAACTGTTTTGCAGAAACCTAAGTAAACAAAGTTAACTTTTTGGTTCCTTGCCCTTCAGTGGTAAAAATGTGTAAAATGTACAACTTTTATAGCATGCCAACTGCTGCTACAGACACCTTAAAAAAAAAAACTTCATATACTACAACAACTTTATATGTAACTACAACTTTATATGTAACTCTATAACACACAGAAGAACGTTATATACTACATAACATACACAGTACATCTTAATGGGTTGTATAACAGTATAGCATTCATCCTAAAACTGTCTAAACTGTATACAACATTACAAACACTTTACAAGTTTTGATGCATTTAGGACAGGTTATGTATGTAACTAATGAAGTAGTTGTGCTCATTGTTCATGCAAGGTGCCTATCTTGCTGCAGAACGTGCAGGTTAGATGTTTGGAATGTACAGCGCATGGAAGAGCGGTATGACGAAGTGCACAGCCTTGTTTGATGTGAGGCTGCAGAGGAGAGATCCTGGAGAGGATTAGGGTCATCCACTATAAATAGTCCAAAATTTTGCTTTTTCAAGACATAATTTAACAGATTTGCATAAAAACAACACGTATGTCTTCATTACTGTGAGTTTAATCAACTTGCAATAGTTCCAAAGTTTTTTACTTAAATGCACAGTGAGCTGGATATATGTAGAAGTGTTTTACGACTTCGGCTCATGCGTGAGACGAGCGTGTGGGACACACTATAATGTCACGTGACGAAAGTAGTGTCACGTCATTACGCACTACATGTATGAGAACCTAACTCCTTCTTTTCCATTCCTTTATTATAAAATATGATAATATTAGATATAACACTCTATATTCATATTGTTCTTGAATGTGCTTCTTCTTTAAAAATGAATTGTATTACAGGGAGAGCTCGTCTGTTTTGGTACAAACTCCTTCTGCCCGATCGCAGGGGATTGTGGGTAATATCAGCCGGGTGAACATTCATCGATCAACTCTTCAGAATCTAACCAGAAAAAGTCACATCCGGGCACCGCTCCAACAGTTTTTTATGTATACTATGATTTGAAACACCTTAATTCTCATTTCACAACCATAAAAGTGTGAATAGTAGACCTATTGCGATGCTGCACAGGTCTCCTAATCGATCTCTGAGGTATAGTGATGTCTTATGAATGGCTACGTGAGGACCTCATGGTTCTTGAACACATTGAGATACAGGAAGGTGCCCATTAAATATCCCGGTATGACACAGATTTAGAGTAGAGAATTGATATCAGATAGAAAATGAACTCCAAACTTGCAACAACTTACTAAATGTGAGTAAATCAGTGGAGGTGAAATGAAAACTGTCCCACTGTGCACTGCAATGCTATTAATTATTCATGTTCTGATCCGTGCTGAGAACACCTGCATCTTAACTTTGGTGGATAAATAAGTTACAAGTTAAATCCTTTTCCTTCTTAAACACATGCCAAACCTGCAACCTTTTTTTGACTGCAACCAGTCAATTATTTAGAATTGCAAAGTAGAAATGTGTAAGGTGTAAATCTAAAAGAAGTAACTGAATTGTTAAAAAAATGTATATTGATTCATATGCCGTAAAATTGGCATTAGACTCGAGAAATACATTCTTTTAAAACTGTAACATTATTCAATATAAACTAGAAAATTAAAGAAGACATCCTAAACCTTAAATGAATACCCTTAGCAGATTGAAGTGATCAATATGACATCAAATGTCATGTCAATGGAGAGATTTAAAGATGTTTGCTAAACTCTTAACAAAACATTTTCTTAACAAACAGAGCATATTCGGTTTGTCAACATTATTATTAATACTTGACCTTATACCTCATCATCATTCACCATGACAGAGGCTTTGTTTAGATTGTAAAATATATGGGTTTTTTTTGTACAGATGATGGAAAGCAAATCTTAATGAAATCATTATACAATCTCAACTAACAAGTCCTGACCGAAGTGTTCTGGGAATCTGGCTTCAAGACCAACTGATCTTCAAGCTGCATGCTCTCCAGTGGGTGGGAGTGTTGATGCACACACTCGTCTTCTGTAGTCCATGCAATTGAAAGCATCCGAATGTTGGAGATCTAAACTGTTAAAGCTTTCTGCAAACATGAGTCACTCTTTGATTCAAACCACCGTGTAAGCAGACTCTTTATTATGAATAAGTGATGATTTTATATTTTGCAAGTTTATAAGCCTGTCTCAGTTATTCATCCTGAGATGAGTTGATAGCAACACATGTCTGTTTCATTTGAATAGTCTTTAATTGATTAAAAACTTTTTATCATTCATAAGGATTTCCGTTATCCTGTGAAGGATCTTGCTTTGAAGGATTGTGGGTGGTTGCCAGGGTGACCATGCTGGGAAAAGCTGACAAGATTACTGTGATAATATGCAGTTAAAGAAATGATAATTATGGGATACTGTTGCTATGATGTTTTGAAATGAGTTGTTTTTGTTGATCTCTTGTTGCCAGTTTTTCTATGAGTGAATATATCGCTGAAGTGTGGGTTTGCTTTTGTGTTCAAAGGCAAATGCTAGGTTTTCAAAGCTGATATTACATTTAGATTTTTTTTGAGTGGTTTGGGTGTATGCAATATTTCATTTTTGCAAAGGCTTACTTGTAATTTGCTTGTCTAAAAATTGTTGCGGGTTGTAGGTGTCAGTGTACACTGAAAAAAATAACGTGTTCGCTGAACATAATAAAATTATGGAAAGAATTTTCACCTAAATGAAATATGTTCATTTAGCGAGAAACAATGATTTTGAGCGACCTAGATGTAAATATGTTCAGTCAACATGATATCATGGTGTTACTGTTACCTAATAATTATTGTTCAGTCCAACCAGATTTGTAAGAGTAAATGTAACCTATTCACCATAGTAATATCTGACTTAATTTTCTTGGGCTATTTAAACTAGTATGATTTGATTAGACACTACTTCATTTAATAGGGTAGCTACAACTACCACTACATAAATTAATTGTGCCATCCAACAACACATTAAGTTGATTCTTCATAAAAGTTTTAGGCTAAGAGATTACCTTTTCATCACATGAAAATAAGCATAATACTAACATTCAGAAAATAAACATTTTAAACACAAAGAGTATGTATATATTGAGCAATTTAAACACCATCTAGTTTACTCCCAGTAGGTGTCAACTTTGGAAAAAAGACAAAAGAAAGGGGATTTGTTTGGAATAAAACTTTACCAGAAAAGGTAAAACTGGCTTGAAAACATATTGTAAAAATACAACCTACAATTCGGTTAAACAGATTATGCATTATGTCAGTATAAAGGACAAACAAAAATAAACCAAAATTGGAGGCCACTGCTCATATTCAACATCAAAATAAAGTGTATTTATGTCAGTAAAACAAACACAGAAACTAAGGCCAACAGCTTGGTTGACTAAGCTGAAAAGAAAAGAACACTTGCTTCCTTATTTTTACCCCAAAATAGCAACAGGAAGCATTAGAACACATACACAGCTTACCAAGATTTTCTTTAAAGCAAATGGCGTCAAATGCCTTTCCATAGGAGGTGTAGGTCACTACTGAGGATGACTAACGTGCAAGTAGAGTTTTCAGTGCTTGATTTTTTTTTTGAGAGTCTGTTTCCATCAAGCTCCATGATGATCTTCTACAAAGCTTCAAAGGTGTATCTCAGCTCTTGAGGGTAGCTGAGGTTAGGAGCGTATACGAGAGCGAACAGCATTACCACAGCTAGTGGTACATTTCCCAACGCATCCAGAACTTGCACTCCCTCCAGAATGATACCTACATCTTCTGGATCATCATCTAGCTCTGCACCTTCTTTGCGAATGACATAGATTCCAAACATCGTCTCCGTCACTGCAGCGTCCATAGCCTCATCAGTGTTCTTCACAGAAAAAAGGAGGGAAATAGAGGATAAATTAAAAAATACAGTCCCATTTTAACTCACATATGAACATTTGTAAAACAGCTATCATTTCATTTATGTTGTGAAAGATTATACAATTACATTGTCTTATGCTAGTACATAGCTGGTTAGTTTACAAATGACAGAATAAGCACAGAATAATTCAAACTAAATTACATACCATGTACTCTTTCACCAGGTTTTTACGCTCTTCATTCAGGTACACACACAGGGCTTTGATGATACACTCTCTTCTGACATCAACAGCATCAGTCTAAGTATGTAAGCCAGACAAAAAAAAATGTTTTAGGTAGTTATCACAAATAACACAATACTGAATGAGACATTTTTTCAAATGCAACAAATTCTTGCAATATCAATTGGTGCATCAATATTCTGTAACTTTCAAATCTCAACTAAAGGAACATTCTATAATGTTGGTTAATAGCACAGCACAGTCTAAGCAAGACATTTAATCATTGAAATGTGTTGAATGAAACCAAGTTTGAAACAGTTTCTAATTTTTCTTCATCATCATACCTGACTTATGGGTATCATAATGCTCTTAATCTTTTTTCCTTGCATGCCACCTTTCTTGCCAAACACCTTCAACAGGTTTGAAGAGTGAGCATTCAGCATCGAGAAGAACTTCGACAGCAAGCTGAAAGTTGTAATTCTCTTAAATTCAGCAGTTAGCTTAAACAAAAAAGGGTACACAAAAACAAGTTTGACTGTCATAGCAATTAAATGATCAACTAGTTGCTTACAAGTAACATCAATGGGTTGACCATATTCTGTTTGCCTTATACGAAATACTGTTCTTATAAAATGAAGACATGAAAACATATTCTAACTAAAATAGATGCACAATTCACCTACCTCACGTAAACACAAGAGACCTGGCCATCTGGTTTTGAAATCAGCGATCAGGGGTGCATCACGAATAACTTCTTGTCTTCTGTGTGCAAAGGTCCTCTCCATCATTGCTGCCACTGTGCCCTCATTGTTCCTTTTCCTCACTTCTAAAAGAAGGGTCTCTCTTATCTTTTCAAGCGTCTCTGCAGATTCACCAGATGGGTAGGTGGGACAGTAGTTTACTTCAGCCTTTCTGGGCTTCTTTACACCATAAGCAGGACTGCATTTGTCTGTAGGTTTATTTGTGAGGGAATTCAATTCAACCTCTGGACATCCAAGCCTCTTGAGCTTTCTTCTGTAACTAGAAAGTTTGTACTTAAGGCTTAACTTCCAGCCACCATATCCAGTAGCAGAGCCTGGTTCTTTCAAACATGGATGGGATGATATCAGGGCTTCAGAAACCTCTTCAAACTCACTGTCTGAGGGGTACACTTTGTACTGAACAATCGCTTCAGCTAAACTGTCAAGAATGGCATTTTGCTCATTACTGCCACCTTCTGCTCTGGAGTTGTAAACAAAAGTGATTTGCAATCTGAACTTATCAGAATTATGTTGTGTTAGCATAATTTATTTTCGTAAATTTTAAATTGTTGCATATTATGCTAAAAATACATTATTTAAAAATGTTCAGCAACAAAACATGATTTTATCTATTAAAACCTACATGTCAGACTTATGTTAATGTAACAGACACCCAGTTTGTTTGTTTTTTTGAGTGTACAAAAAGTTTGTCCCATTTAAAAATTATTTTTTTGGAATTCCACAGTGTAAATATATGTTTATTTCTTATGCCGAACCTATCTATTTTCTCCTTATGACGTGTAATCTGCTCATCATAAAGCAGTAAAACCATGCATGATGATCTGAATCCAAACATCTATCAACTTCAGATCACTCACCTTTTTTCCTGCTCTCATTTGAAAGCCAGAGTATCTTTACTTGAGCGAGGCCTTTTCCCATTGAGCCTTCTGCATCTTCCTGTCATCTGCCGTTTGACTCAGATGAGCTCATTAAAACATTCCTCGGCTTTCTGCCTCGAGCCTCCAGAAAGAAGACGATTAAACGACTGGAGCGCACTTGGGTGCTAATGGCGAGGGATGAAAGATATGTATTAATAGTCTTTGACTCATAGTTCATGTCAATTTTCTTGCCAGACAGGTGATTGTTGTTTCCTGGAGTCATTAAAATGTGGTGGTCTTTGTGGAAGTCTGGAAAAGCACAACCTGTGTGGAGTTTGGCAAGGTGTGCAGAGTTATTTGGTGACAAACGTTTGAGCGAAACGTGGGTGTATGGTTCTTATCTGGTGGAATGATTGCTTAAATTGGCTGTTAAATTTGAGAAAGTATGACATGACGCAATTGGGCTAAAGATCTATTTCCATTAAGACTATTCCTATGTAAATCAGTTTGATTTATGAAATAAATATTTACTTGTGGAAAGGTTTCTAAGGACAGAAATGTAAAAGAGATGTGTGTTTAAAATGCATGAGTTCCACTTAAAGAAAACCTCAGGGGAAAGCAAGAAATGATGAGAATATACACAGCGCTGATCAGAGAGTCTCCGGTCAGTTAGAGGGATTCTCATTTGATTTCTGTTTTCGCTCAAAGCTAGCTGTTCTTAAAGTTCATCCTTTAGCCTATTAAATCATGTATAACCTCAAGGATTTAAAGGACAGTTTATTTTAAAGGACAGTTTATCCAAATGTAAATTACGATTTCGTCATAGCATTGCATTTTATCCAGATGTGCTCTTCTACCAAAGAACCTCAAAGAAGATTTTTTGGAAGAAAAAAAGGTTACGCTGAAAACCACAGCACTTTTAGTAGATGTTTGAACAATTTGGACAATTAATCAACATAAGTTTGGGATGAGCTTGTCTCGAATTTGGCACCTAACTATGTGGTTCTACTTTGGCAAACAAAATAGCCATTTATCAACCATTTTTATGACAGTTCATTTTTTTAATTGGATGCCTGGATGTTGTATAGTCCCAAAATGAAACTTACAAAATTACAATTCAGGCACTCTAAAACACGAATGGCTTCTACTTGGAGATGCAGGAGGCAGGGTGCTCACTGAGAGAGTAAGGTGCTCACTGAGAGAGTAGGGTGCTCACTGAGAGAGTAGGGTGCTCACTGAGAGGGTAGGGTGCTCACTGAGATGGTAGGGTACTCACTGAGAGGGTAGGGTGCTCACTGAGAGAGTAGGGTGCTCACTGAGAGAGTAGGGTGCTCACTGAGAGAGTAGGGTGCTCACTGAGAGGGTAGGGTGCTCACTGAGAGGGTAGGGTGCTCACTGAGATGGTAGGGTGCTCACTGAGAGGGTAGGGTGCTCACTGAGAGAGTAGGGTGCTCACTGAGAGGGTAGGGTGCTCACTGAGAGGGTAGGGTGCTCACTGAGAGGGTAGGGTGCTCACTGAGAGAGTAGGGTGCTCACTGAGAGAGTAGGGTGCTCACTGAGATGGTAGGGTGCTCACTGAGAGAGTATGGTGCTCACTGAGAGAGTAGGGTGCTCACTGAGAGGGTAGGGTGCTCACTGAGAGAGTAGGGTGCTCACTGAGAGAGTAGGGTGCTCACTGAGATGGTAGGGTGCTCACTGAGAGAGTAGGGTGCTCACTGAGAGAGTAGGGTGCTCACTGAGAGGGTAGGGTGCTCACTGAGAGAGTAGGGTGCTCACTGAGATGGTAGGGTGCTCACTGAGAGAGTAGGGTGCTCACTGAGAGAGTAGGGTGCTCACTGAGAGGGTAGGGTGCTCACTGAGAGAGTAGGGTGCTCACTGAGAGAGTAGGGTGCTCACTGAGAGAGTAGGGTGCTCACTGAGAGGGTAGGGTGCTCACTGAGATGGTAGGGTACTCACTGAGAGAGTAGGGTGCTCACTGAGATGGTAGGGTGCTCACTGAGAGGGTAGGGTGCTCACTGAGAGAGTAGGGTGCTCACTGAGATGGTAGGGTGCTCACTGAGATGGTAGGGTACTCACTGAGAGAGTAGGGTGCTCACTGAGATGGTAGGGTGCTCACTGAGAGAGTAGGGTGCTCACTGAGAGAGTAGGGTGCTCACTGAGAGAGTAGGGTGCTCACTGAGAGGGTAGGGTGCTCACTGAGATGGTAGGGTACTCACTGAGAGAGTAGGGTGCTCACTGAGAGAGTAGGGTGCTCACTGAGAGGGTAGGGTGCTCACTGAGAGGGTAGGTTGCTCACTGAGAGGGTAGGGTGCTCACTGAGAGAGTAGGGTGCTCACTGAGAGAGTAGGGTGCTCACTGAGATGGTAGGGTGCTCACTGAGAGAGTATGGTTCTCACTGAGAGAGTAGGGTGCTCACTGAGAGGGTAGGGTGCTCACTGAGAGAGTAGGGTGCTCACTGAGAGAGTAGGGTGCTCACTGAGATGGTAGGGTGCTCACTGAGAGAGTAGGGTGCTCACTGAGAGAGTAGGGTGCTCACTGAGAGGGTAGGGTGCTCACTGAGAGAGTAGGGTGCTCACTGAGATGGTAGGGTGCTCACTGAGAAAGTAGGGTGCTCACTGAGAGAGTAGGGTGCTCACTGAGAGGGTAGGGTGCTCACTGAGAGAGTAGGGTGCTCACTGATATGGTAGGGTGCTCACTGAGAGAGTAGGGTGCTCACTGAGAGAGTAGGGTGCTCACTGAGAGGGTAGGGTGCTCACTGAGAGAGTAGGGTGCTCACTGAGATGGTAGGGTGCTCACTGAGAGAGTAGGGTGCTCACTGAGAGAGTAGGGTGCTCACTGAGAGAGTAGGGTGCTCACTAAGAGAGTAGGGTGCTCACTGAGAGAGCAGGATGTTCACTGAGAGGGTAGGGTGTTCACTGAGAGAGTAGGGTGCTCACTGAGAGAGTAGGGTGCTCACTGAGAGGGTAGGGTGCTCACTGAGAGAGTAGGGTGCTCACTGAGAGGGTAGGGTGCTCACTGAGAGAGCAGGATGTTCACTGAGAGGGTAGGGTGTTCACTGAGAGAGTAGGGTGCTCACTGAGAGAGCAGGATGTTCACTGAGAGAGTAGGGTGCTCACTGAGAGAGCAGGATGTTCACTGAGAGAGAAGGGTGCTCACTGAGAGAGTAGGGTGCTCACTGAGAGAGTAGGGTGCTCACTGAGAGAGTAGGGTGCTCACTGAGAGAGTAGGGTGCTCACTGAGAGAGCAGGATGTTCACTGAGAGGGTAGGGTGTTCACTGAGAGGGTAGGGTGCTCACTGAGAGAGTAGGGTGCTCACTGAGAGAGCAGGATGTTCACTGAGAGGGTAGGGTGCTCACTCAGAGGGTAGGGTGCTAACTGAGAGAGTAGGGTGCTCTCTGAGAGAGTAGGGTGCTCACTGAGAGAGTAGGGTGCTCACTGAGAGAGCAGGATGTTCACTGAGAGAGTAGGGTGCTCACTGAGAGAGTAGGGTGCTCACTAAGAGAGCAGGATGTTCACTGAGAGAGCAGGATGTTCACTGAGAGGGTAGGGTGTTCACTGAGAGGGTAGGGTGCTCACTGAGAGAGTAGGGTGCTCACTGAGAGAGTAGGGTGCTCACTGAGAGGGTAGGGTGCTCACTGAGAGAGCAGGATGTTCACTGAGAGGGTAGGGTGTTCACTGAGAGAGTAGGGTGCTCACTGAGAGAGCAGGATATTCACTGAGAGAGTAGGGTGCTCACTGAGAGAGCAGGATGTTCACTGAGAGAGTAGGGTGCTCACTGAGAGGGTAGGGTGTTCACTGAGAGGGTAGGGTGCTCACTGAGAGAGTAGGGTGCTCACTGAGAGAGTAGGGTGCTCACTGAGAGAGCAGGATGTTCACTGAGAGGGTAGGGTGTTCACTGAGAGGGTAGGGTGCTCACTGAGAGGGTAGGGTGCTCACTGAGAGAGTAGGGTGCTCACTGAGAGAGTAGGGTGCTCACTGAGAGAGTAGGGTGCTCACTGAGAGAGTAGGGTGCTCACTGAGAGAGTAGGGTGCTCACTAAGAGAGTAGGGTGCTCACTGAGAGAGCAGGATGTTCACTGAGAGGGTAGGGTGTTCACTGAGAGGGTAGGGTGCTCACTGAGAGAGTAGGGTGCTCACTGAGAGAGTAGGGTTCTCACTGAGAGGGTAGGGTGCTCACTGAGAGAGCAGGATGTTCACTGAGAGGGTAGGGTGTTCACTGAGAGAGTAGGGTGCTCACTGAGAGAGCAGGATGTTCACTGAGAGAGTAGGGTGCTCACTGAGAGAGCAGGATGTTCACTGAGAGAGTAGGGTGCTCACTGAGAGAGTAGGGTGCTCACTGAGAGAGTAGGGTGCTCACTGAGAGAGTAGGGTGCTCACTGAGAGAGTAGGATGTTCACTGAGAGAGTAGGGTGCTCACTGAGAGGGTAGGGTGCTCACTGAGAGAGTAGGGTGCTCACTGAGAGAGCAGGATGTTCACTGAGAGGGAAGGGTGTTCACTGAGAGAGTAGGGTGCTCACTGAGAGGGTAGGGTGCTCACTGAGAGAGTAGGGTGCTCACTGAGAGAGCAGGATGTTCACTGAGAGAGTAGGGTGCTCACTGAGAGAGTAGGGTGCTCACTGAGAGAGTAGGGTGCTCACTGAGAGAGTAGGGTGCTCACTGAGAGAGCAGGATGTTCACTGAGAGAGTAGGGTGCTCACTGAGAGGGTAGGGTGCTCACTGAGAGGGTAGGGTGCTCACTGAGAGAGTAGGGTGCTCACTGAGAGAGCAGGATGTTCACTGAGAGGGTAGGGTGCTCACTGAGAGGGTAGGGTGTTCACTGAGAGGGTAGGGTGCTCACTGAGAGAGTAGGGTGCTCACTGAGAGAGTAGGGTGCTCACTGAGAGAGCAGGATGTTCACTGAGAGGGTAGGGTGTTCACTGAGAGGGTAGGGTGCTCACTGAGAGGGTAGGGTGCTCACTGAGAGAGTAGGGTGCTCACTGAGAGAGTAGGGTGCTCACTGAGAGAGTAGGGTGCTCACTGAGAGAGTAGGGTGCTCACTGAGAGAGTAGGGTGCTCACTGAGAGAGTAGGGTGCTCACTGAGAGAGTAGGATGTTCACTGAGAGAGTAGGGTGCTCACTGAGAGAGTAGGGTGCTCACTGAGAGAGCAGGATGTTCACTGAGAGGGTAGGGTGTTCACTGAGAGAGTAGGGTGCTCACTGAGAGAGCAGGATGTTCACTGAGAGAGTAGGGTGCTCACTGAGAGAGCAGGATGTTCACTGAGAGAGTAGGGTGCTCACTGAGAGAGTAGGGTGCTCACTGAGAGAGTAGGGTGCTCACTGAGAGAGTAGGGTGCTCACTGAGAGAGTAGGATGTTCACTGAGAGAGTAGGGTGCTCACTGAGAGGGTAGGGTGCTCACTGAGAGAGTAGGGTGCTCACTGAGAGAGCAGGATGTTCACTGAGAGGGAAGGGTGTTCACTGAGAGAGTAGGGTGCTCACTGAGAGGGTAGGGTGCTCACTGAGAGAGTAGGGTGCTCACTGAGAGAGCAGGATGTTCACTGAGAGAGTAGGGTGCTCACTGAGAGAGTAGGGTGCTCACTGAGAGAGTAGGGTGCTCACTGAGAGAGTAGGGTGCTCACTGAGAGAGCAGGATGTTCACTGAGAGAGTAGGGTGCTCACTGAGAGGGTAGGGTGCTCACTGAGAGGGTAGGGTGCTCACTGAGAGAGTAGGGTGCTCACTGAGAGAGCAGGATGTTCACTGAGAGGGTAGGGTGCTCACTGAGAGGGTAGGGTGTTCACTGAGAGGGTAGGGTGCTCACTGAGAGAGTAGGGTGCTCACTGAGAGAGTAGGGTGCTCACTGAGAGAGCAGGATGTTCACTGAGAGGGTAGGGTGTTCACTGAGAGGGTAGGGTGCTCACTGAGAGGGTAGGGTGCTCACTGAGAGAGTAGGGTGCTCACTGAGAGAGTAGGGTGCTCACTGAGAGAGTAGGGTGCTCACTGAGAGAGTAGGGTGCTCACTGAGAGAGTAGGGTGCTCACTGAGAGAGCAGGATGTTCACTGAGAGGGTAGGGTGTTCACTGAGAGGGTAGGGTGCTCACTGAGAGGGTAGGGTGTTCACTGAGAGGGTAGGGTGCTCACTGAGAGGGTAGGGTGTTCACTGAGAGAGTAGGGTTCTCACTGAGAGGGTAGGGTGCTCACTGAGAGAGCAGGATGTTCACTGAGAGGGTAGGGTGTTCACTGAGAGAGTAGGGTGCTCACTGAGAGAGCAGGATGTTCACTGAGAGAGTAGGGTGCTCACTGAGAGAGCAGGATGTTCACTGAGAGAGTAGGGTGCTCACTGAGAGAGTAGGGTGCTCACTGAGAGAGTAGGGTGCTCACTGAGAGAGTAGGGTGCTCACTGAGAGAGTAGGGTGCTCACTGAGAGAGCAGGATGTTCACTGAGAGGGTAGGGTGTTCACTGAGAGGGTAGGGTGCTCACTGAGAGAGTCGGGTGCTCACTGAGAGAGTAGGGTGCTCACTGAGAGAGCAGGATGTTCACTGAGAGAGTAGGGTGCTCACTGAGAGGGTAGGGTGCTCACTGAGAGGGTAGGGTGCTCACTGAGAGAGTAGGGTGCTCACTGAGAGAGCATGATGTTCACTGAGAGGGTAGGGTGTTCACTGAGAGGGTAGGGTGCTCACTGAGAGAGCAGGATGTTCACTGAGAGAGTAGGGTGCTCACTGAGAGAGCAGGATGTTCACTGAGAGAGTAGGGTGCTCACTGAGAGAGTAGGGTGCTCACTGAGAGAGTAGGGTGCTCACTGAGAGGGTAGGGTGTTCACTGAGAGGGTAGGGTGCTCACTGAGAGGGTAGGGTGCTCACTGAGAGGGTAGGGTGCTCACTGAGAGAGTAGGGTGCTCACTGAGAGGGTAGGGTGTTCACTGAGAGGGTAGGGTGTTCACTGAGAGGGTAGGGTGCTCACTGAGAGGGTAGGGTGCTCACTGAGAGAGTAGGGTGCTCACTGAGAGAGTAGGGTGAAGCGAGTGTCCACTGAGATTAAAGTTATAGCATGAATATTGAGAATACTTCCCCTACTACCCTGCCTTGGATAATCTGTACAAAATTAATTAAATAGGACATTGATGCCTCCAATTTTACTCCTTTCTTCATACATCTGTCTCCAGGGTTTAATATAGAAAACACTGCTTATTGGTGAACACATTAGCAGATATTCAATTAAACATGCCATTGTGCTTTTCAAGTATTGCAAAGAGAATCTGTGATAAATTAGGAAAGAAGAATCAAGAATGAAGAAGTATGCTGATGACTTTCAGAGGTAAAATGTGCATATTAACTTTATTCAAGTTTGTTATAGAAAATATAGGTATGTGTGGATGTCAAACAAGCTACATTAGATTCATTAAAATGTACACTTTGAGTAGGGTAAAATGTAAAATTTAAGCACGTAACATTCAGCTTTTTACCAGAGAAAGGGCAACATTTGTTGAAAAACACATCGTTTATTTTTAAAGCAAGCTCAAAAGATCAATCCCACAGTTTCAGAAGAGTTATTCCTCAGAGTAGTGTACTATTCATCAGGAGACATCATATTTCATCTTTCATCATCTTCTGAGCAGGGGTCACAATAGATCCAAATGAATCAATCATACGGGAAGCCCATCAAAGGAACACCAAGAGCAGCCCAGATCATGTGACTTCGGGAGAGTTTGATGAAAATCGAATTCTGATTTAGGGATCAGGTTGAGTCATGTAATGACATTGTTGTGTGTGTATTGAAAGAGAGTTAGAGTCCCAAAACAGATTCAGTGTAAAGAGGGTGCAGTTAGTTTCCAATGTATTTTTATTTCTAAATTCCTGTTAGCATTAATCTTGAATATAGAGTACTTTGTAATCTGTAGATATTGCCTTCATATTTAGGAATACATCAATGCATTTAAGTTCAGGTTTAAGTTAGCAGCGTTAGTCCGTTTCTGAAGCATCAGCATTTACAGAAAATAATAATGGAAGCAGGGGGTCAACATGTTGAACATCATTTTTCAAAGGTGACCAGAACGTACTGCCTGGTTCTGGTCACTAATGATATGCTTTCTTATCATCATAAAGCAGCCGTTATTGGCCGTTTGTCTTCACAGTCTCGGGTTTCTCTCAGGACTAAACATAAGATTGCTGCACAAGAAGTCATCATGGTTTTTCTACCAGACAGCAACACACTTCATTATCAGAATAATGTGAAATTTGGAATATTTTTCAGATATCAAGGTACATTGCCTTCGGGTGTAACGCTGCTAGCTATATTTTTGGAGGAGTTACGATCTCCAGAACTACATTAGCTCTGTACTGTAGTAAGCAGATATTTTTTCGAAGGGAAATCCAGCATGGTAGTTAAACTCTAATGAAGTAGTTCCAAGTCATACATTTTCATTACTTCCAATTAGGTTGCTTACTGCTGCAAGCACATGGCAAACTTTTTTTTTTTTGCTCATTTTTGAAGTTAATTTATTCTGAAACGCTTTATTTGAGCTTCATTTAAAGATAGACCTTAGACTCTGCATCTGTGAAATGCACATGTTATTACTTCATGTTATTACTGCGATCGTGGAAGGAGGCTGTTCTCATGAATTCCATAAATATTCTAACAACATAGATGCTTTGTAGATTCTGAGTGATTTCCAAGTAGTTTTGACTGTGCTCTGGCAGAGCCATAAGCTGTCAAAGGTCACACAGTTGATTGAGAGCTTTACATTTTTTGGCAGTGATTTTAGTTTGATTCCGAGGCTGAAACAAAGCTTTTTGAATGAAACATTTTTACAAATCTGCAAAAAGTCATTTTGAGGAGTATCTCTCCTCTCTCGGTTATCCTTTAAGAACTCTTTCTCTGGGTTTGCAAATGCTATTCCAATCCATTAATATTGCTATCCGTATGCTGTCCCTTCCCTGTAAGTTTTACATATTTTAAGTGTGTGCGCGAACAATTATAAGTGCACTATGGAGAATTCTCATTATAAGCCCCAAGAAACAAAGTATAATTTTAAGGTCAGCTTGTTAATGACAGGATGTTTGTTTGACCATCTTTCACTAATGATTATTTCAGCTTGTGCAGCAGCAATGTAAACATATTATAATTATTTTGTGTTGATCACGATGACTTAATTTGAACTTAGTTTTAATTGACTACTCTAATTTTAAAATGCAAATGCACTTGCTAAACTAGTTAAGTCATTATCCGGTATATTTGTGCTCTAAGCTG